>CM029380.1:2279601-2354601 GCA_017165825.1 Hepsetus odoe | reverse complement strand
TTGGTTCTTTGCACGCCCATGTTTTTATTCTAGCGTCTGTGTATGTTTTGGGTTCCTCCCGGTGCAAAGGGACCATAAGAAATTAGACTCGTCAGACACGAGCTTCAACCTTTCCCTTTTTCCATGTTTTTTCCAAACTACACAAACACTGCGTCATGTGAAGGCAGCCTGCCCGTGTTAACACCTTCAGTCGAGTGGAGCAGATTTTATGCAGAGGGTTTCTTTCATGTAAGTAGCAACAGATTTACTTCTGAAAATAAACTCAGGTTTAAAATAATGTCCAGGGTTTTAATCAGTAAACCGCTGGGTCCAGTTAGGACCCTAAAAGTTTCATTTCTGGCCAGGAGGTAGGTGTTTCTAATAAAGTGGCCAATAGAAACGGGCTCGAAGTGGGTGTTTTTATGAAAGTGTCCAGGAGTGGAATTATTAGCATGGTGTTTCCAATAAAGTGGCCAGTGAGTGTAGACAGAAAAAGAATGTGTCGATTAAAGTGTCCAAGTAGGAATGGAAGGCTGTTGTTTCTAATAAAGTGGCCAGTGAGTTGAAGCACTAGGTGAGTGTTTCTAATAAAGTGGCCACAAGAAACAGGTACAAGGTTGATGTTTCTCTTAAAGTGGCCAGAAGCTGGAATTAAAGAAATTTTAAAAAGGTGTTTCTAATAAAGTGGCCATTTAGTGGATGCACACATGTTTTCCTGATGCTATTTCAGCGTCCTTGCCACTTGAATTTCTCCCAACACAGCAGCTCCAATCAAACCCAAACTCACGAGTTAGCTGGAATCTATTGTCTCTGTGCTCCAGAGCCGCTGGAGAAAGAAATCAGCTGCAAAAGTGTCTGGAAGGAATAAAAAACGCTCACAAACTGGACAAATCCACTTTATTAGAAAGGCAGGCTGCCACTTTGAGAACCACTCAGCGTCATTAAGTCTGTCCGCAGAGATGCTTTCATCTCCTGATGATGGACCTCAGGACGGCGGCGGGTTTTTTCTGGACCTCTCTGATCTTCTCAATTGGTCCACTCACAAAGTGAGAGCATCCACAGCAGCTTCCAGACGTCCCCTACTCCACATCGCAGTGGTTTTTCAGGAAAGTACATTGAACAGAAACATATTTTTGATCATTGGGGATTCATTAAGCAATTCCTGATACACTGTGTGTCCAAAAGTTTGCGGATGCCTGCTCATCTGTTTCTCCTGAAATCAGGGAGCCCCTGGTAAGGGAGGCCATTAGAGTAGATGTTGGAGGATTGCTGTGAAGATTTGATTGAATTTGCTCACAACTGTGCTACAAATACAAGACAATTAAAACTCAACTAGAATCTTGGGTCCTTTAAGCTGCTTAAGTGTGAATTTTCTGGAGTCGTTCCAGATCTTTGGTGCTTAAAAACAACACACTGCTCATTTCTCAAGTTTAATATTGGGATCTTAAACCGCTCCTAGATAATCCAAAGAACTTGTTTGGAACGTATTCTGTCGGACACTCCCAAATATACGAAGGTCGTATGGGAGTGAGGGGTTTGTATTCCTCCAGCTGATGCTCAGCTTGTAAAGGATCTCTTGTCCGGATACTTTTGGACATGCTTATTTTGAGACATCTTGGTAACTTTTTGCTGCAAATCCATTGCAACTTTGCACGTTTGCGTTTTAAATCGACCCGCATCCGGATCACCAGCAAATAATTGATTCACGAGGCGATCCTGCTTCCTTTTGATCTTCTCAGTTCAGTGAGAGAAAATGTCCGTGAATGTGAAGATGTTTTCTAGGAAGTTAGTGTGATTATAAAGCTGGAATGGATTATTAATCAGACTTGTAATGGAAAACCATTTCAAGGGACAGCGGTTCTCGAACTGGTTCTCAAGATCCCCCAGATGCTCCACATAAGGAGCAGATGGTCCATGAGATGGGCTGGAGCAACCAGACTGGGGGTCCCTGAGGACCAGATGCAGAACTGCTGGATTAGATCACCAGAGGACAGTGGAGCCTGTGCTGAGCGGCGAAATTAAAAATGTTATTCCAAACATATTGTGTTTAAAGTAGACGTGTGTGTGTGTGTGTGTGTGTGTGTGTGTGTGTGTCCTCAGAGAAGCCGTGTGCTCTGTTCTGTACTCCGGTGGGCAGGGACGCCCCATTGCTGGTGGCCGAGCGTGTGCTGGACGGGACCCCCTGTGGACCCTACGAGACCGACCTCTGTGTGAACGGGAAGTGTCAGGTGCGTGAGAAACCAGAAACCATACACGATAAAACCCATAAATATCTCATCTTTGAGCTTTGCTGACATTTTATTTGATCCCTGAAGTCAGATGATCTATTACTGTCCGTGAAACTGATTTTAAAACAATCGTACACCCAGAAACCTTTCATCAAATTCAAATAAAATATCTTTTCTAAAATGTCTTTTCTACTCGTTAACACTAATGTCTCTCTCCACTTCAGTGAACTGCCAGTCAGGAATGATTCATTTAAACATTGCCGGTATTCACAGATCAATTCATGCGAGTCGAGTGGGGTCGGGAGTCTGAGTCGAGTCCCTGGGGAAAGTGAAAGTGACTATGCCTGTCATTGTGAAACGCAGCACAGTTTCAACCACACACACACACGTGCAGCAGGGGGCAGCTATTGAGCGTACCTGGGGAGCAGTGATGGGGACGATACTTTGCTCAAGGGTACCTCGGGGCAACCTACTGGTCTGGGAATCGAACCCACAACCTTCTGATCCTGGGAATCGTCATGGATCACAACTCCCTAACCACTAGACCACAGTAATCAGAGTTGAGTCTCACGTCCCTGAGTTATGAGTTGTGTTTGTTGTTTGGACGGAGTCTGAGTTGAGTCTCAAGTTCACAAGTCTGAGTCGAGTCTTAAGTCTCTGTGAGTCTGAATCGAGTCTCTGGGGCATAAACCCGAGTCATGTCCATGGGCATGAGTCTGAGTTGAGTTTTGGGGTCGTGAGACTGAGATGAGTCTTGTGTCCCTGAGATGTGGGTATCAGTTGAGTCTGGAGTCTCTGGCTGAAGAGTCTGAGTCGAGTCTTCTGAGTCTGGGTTGTGTTGTGTTGTGTGTCTCTGAAGTCTCTGTGGTGAGGGTTTGAGTTGAGTCTTTTTTTGTCCCTCGGATGTGAGTCTGAGTCGAGTCTTAAACTTCAGGGTTAAGAGACTGAGTAGAGTTTCCTGTCCCTGAGTCACTGAAGCACGGAAATAGTCACGTTTAACGGATAGTAGCTAAACAGCTTGTGTTAGTCTGCACTTTGTGAACCAGCTACCTCATATAGTAACTAATCCTGGTTTAACTCCCCTTCAGACAGATTCTCTGGCTGCAGCATCTAAATGGGACATTCCGTCCAAACGGTACAATTTCATTCGTGTTCTATTCTCCAGCTGAAGTTTCATGAAGTGCAGCTGCTTTCCTGCTTCACCGGCTTAGTAGCGGTACCTTCACGCTGCAGCGATTCAGAGTTTCTCCCGCAGATCCAGGCTCCTCACTGCGGTGTGGGAACGGGAAGCTTTAATTGGCTGGGGAGGTGACCGGGGTCACCACCGGGGCCTTCATTTCCTGATTTCCCTGCCCAGGTTTATTAATAGATGCAGTGTGTGCAGAGACACACATGCACTGTGACTTCTAGAGGATGGAGGGACCGATGGCAGCTGGCAGTAAACATAAATTGTCCTCGTCTGGTACTGTGGAAGTGAAAAAAACAGAGGGATGTCTGAAAAGCTACATTGGGTTGGTTGGAGTTCAGGTCACACAGATGTCACTGTAAGGGTTTGAAAAAGATTTGATGAGACTAATCATCATGAGTTTTAAGGGTCTGAATAAAACTGAGTGTGGATGAATGAGTGAAAAGTTAGGGTTAGAGAAAGCAAGAAAGAAAAAAAAATGTACGACATGCATAATTGGTTGGATGAGGAGCAGCAGGTCTGGAGGAGGAGCAGTAAGGATGGATGAGGAGCAGTAGGGATGGATGAGGAGCAGTAGGGATGGATGAGGAGCGGTAGGTCTGGATGAGGAGCGGTAGGTCTGGATGAGGAGCGGTAGGTCTGGATGAGGAGCAGTAGGGATGGATGAGGAGCAGTAGGGATGGATGAGGAGCAGGTAAGGTAGATCTGAATGAGGAGAAGTAAGGTTGGATGAGGAGCAGTAGACCTGAATGAGGAAGCGGTAGGTCTGGATGAGGAGCGGTAGGTCTGGATGAGGAGCGGTAGGCCCTGGATGAGAGCAGTAAGGTTGGATGAGCAATGGAGTTGGATGAGAGCAATGGAGTTGGATAAAAGAGCAATGGAAGTTGGATAAAGGAGCAATAGAGTCTAGATGAGCAGTAAGTCTGAATGAGGGAAATAAAGTTTAGATGAGGAAACTTAGTAAGTCTAGGAATAGGAAATAAGGTTGGATGAGGAGCAGTAGGTCTGGATGAGGAGCAGTAATGTTGGATTAGGAGCAGGTAAGGTAGATCTGAATGAGGAGCAGTAGGTCTGGATGAGGGGAGAAGTGGAGTTGGATGAGGAGCAGTAGGTCTGGATGAGAGACAGTAGGTCTGGATGAGAGAACCCAGTAAGGTTGGATGAGAACCCAATGAGTCTGGATGAGAGCAGCAGGTCTGAGGAGCAGAAGGTCTGGATGAGGAGCAGTAAGGTTGGATGAGGAGCAGTAGGTCTGGATGAGGAGCAGTAAGGTTGGATGAGGAGCAGTAAGGTTGGATGAGGAGCAGTAAGGTTGGATGAGGAGCAGCAGATCTACAGCAGACTCCGCTCTGACTGAAGCAGACACACGGACAGATGTTTTAAATGTAGCACTCCACATGCTGAGCCAGCACTCAGCCTCACACACGGACACAATTACAGTGTCATGGATCTCACACTCACACACACTCTCTCTCACACACACACACACACACACTCTCTCTCACACACACACACACACACACACACACACACAATATTATTGACTCCTATATCTAATCCAGTTTGTGTGTTTTAGGTCTTTTCTCTTTTTCTCTATTCCTTGTCTTGTGTGTCTCTCTCTCTCTCTCTCTCTCTCACCTGTCCCTGCTCTCTTTCACTGTTTCTGGCTGATTCATGTGCTTTGGAAATGTTGGATGTCTTTCAGAAAGTTACACAACATCTTACGAGGTCTGTTATGGCTGTTAAAGGCCTGTGTGTGTGTGTGTGTGTGTGTGTGTGTGTGTGTGTGTGTGTGCGTGCGTGCGTGCGTGCGTGTGTGTGTGTGTGTGGGCAGGCTTTGTCGGAGCTCTTTGTCTCTCAGGCTTGCTCAGCCTGTCCTGCTCCACTGATGATGTAACAGAGTAGAAATCATCTGTTTAAAGGCTGGGATGAAATCCAGCACCGTTTCTGACGTTCATTTAAAACGAGGCTGATTATTAGATCTCATCAAACTTCATGTTTACTTCTTTATGACTCTCCATCAAGAGGATGAGTCTGGATAAACCGCAGTAACCCTTCGATTGCGATGCCTTCGACGGATAATTGTTTTACTGCTAATTAAAATATTCATACATTTACATACACTTAACGTTCTGTACCCACAGCTTCGGGTCTGCCACGGCGACAGTTTCTGTTTGTTTAGAAGTGAAAAATTATGATTATATGAAGCAAAATGGTGGCCTACTGATTAGGGAGTTGCCCCCGCATCGGAAGGTTGTGGGTTCGATTCCCTCACCAATAGGTTGCCCTGAGGTACCCTTGAGCAAGGTACCGTCCCCGTCACTGCTCCCCGGGCGCTTTCAATAGCTGCCCACTACTGCACGTGTGTGTGTGGGTGAAACGCAGAGGTTGAATTTTGTTGTGCTGCACTGCGTTTCACAATGACAAGGGTTTGTCACTTTCACTTTCTTTAACAGGTCATCTTAATTGTACATCATATGTTGCCATGGTGATGAAGTCCAGTAAAATGGAAGAAGAGTGTCAGGAAGCCAATTCCACAAAACGCAACAAAAAGAAAAAAGTTCTGAAAATGAGCTGTTTGATGTTTTATGACTTTTCTGTGATTGAGTTCATCTTTTGCTGCAGAAAATCAGCTGTGACGGCATCATCGGCTCCTCGGCCAAGGAGGACCGGTGCGGAGTGTGTAACGGAGACGGGAAATCCTGCAAAATCGTCAAAGGAGACTTCAACCACACCAGAGGAATGGGTGAGTGAGAGGGGAGCAGGACCGGGAGGAGAGTGAGAAGGGACAGATATTGGGAGAGGGAGAGAAAGTGACTGAGAGAGAGAGAGAGAACGAGAGAGGGAGATATAAAGTGAGTTAAAGAGGGAGCGAGAGAATAAAAAGAATGCAGATAATAAGAAGAACCTCTAAGTGAAAATCTAAACTGAAAGGATGCTTCATGTGGAAGCCTGACCAAATTTACATTCATTCTCTGCGTGTGTGTGTGTGTGTGTGTGTGTGTGCAAACGTTAGGGTTCCACCTTTTTAGTGTACAGACTCATGCATGTTTTTTCGAGAAAGCTAAAAATGGTCATAAAACATGAAAAATGTGAAAATATGTGTTCACTCTAAGTATGCCATGCTCTTCAGGGGTGTGAAAACTTTTTCAAAACTGCATTATGTTTAGGTATGTGGGGAAATATTCAATGATTGTGACTTTTTCTGGTCCTCCAGTGTGTGTGTGTGTGTGTGTGTGTGTGTGTGTGTGTGTGTTCTCCAAGGGCATTTCCACACTCCTGAAGATGGCGCATAGTTAATGAGGCTCTCTGGCAGCGGATGACCTCTTTTAACCTTCCCACCACGCAAACTTGAACAAAACCCAGATTGATCCACTTTCTGTCAATCAAAGGAAGTCGTTTGTCAGAAAAGTGTCCAGAAGCTAAAAGGCAAAATCTGAGGTCACACAAATCCCTGTCTGTCTCAGACCTGGACGCACAAAGCTTTCACGCTTAGTTTTTTGGAAAGACGAGGCTCCTTGTCCCCCTTTTTCATCCGAATCAGGACCTGCTGCCTCCAGTCCGACCCTCTGAATGTGAACGAACCCAGAGGTGAAAAAGTTCACACTTTAATTACTCCAGCACTGATACCTGAGTAGAAAATGACTGATCAATATAAACACTGATTCAACTATATAGTAAATGGTAAAAAGTACAGGAATGTACTGAGAGTGTAAAGTAAAAGTACAGGAATGTACTGAGAGTATAAAGTAAAAAGTACAGGAATGTACTGAGAGTATAAAGTAAAAGTACAGGAATGTACTGAGAGTATAAAGTAAAAGTACAGGAGTGTACTGAGAGTGTAAAGTGAGACGTGTCTCCTCTGAAGGACGTCTGGAGCGTCTGTCTGTGCTGAAAGTGAACTGAATCTCACTCCATATTAATAGAATTAAAGACTATTAAAGCCTCGAACTTCAACTCCAATAAAAACAATCTACTGAAAATAATCCACATGAACTTCACCGCTTCACTTTCATCACCGTCTCTACTAGTTCTCCATCACGGACACACACTCCACACACCCTGAACTCCACCGTCCACTCTCCCTGTCCTCTCTCTCACTCTCCTCCACTCTGTCCTGCACCGATGGACACACAGAGGGACGTCTCTTCTGTGTTTGTGTCCGTTTAGTCTGAGACGGTGGATGTTGGGACGGTGATGGAGGATAAAATAATGGAGGATTCAACTCAAAATTTCAGACTAAAGTAAGGAGTCTGATCTGAAGATGGAAGGAGGAGAAAGGACGGATGTTTGGGTTCAAATGTAGGGAGGAGAAGAAGAAACTTGTCAGAAAAATAGTCAAATAAAGTACAGATACTTTAAAACTGTACTTAAGTGCAGAATGTATCCCTCCTCCTGCCTGTCGGACCTCAAAGAGCCAATCAGGTTCATCCATCTATCCATCCATCTGTCCACCGGTCCATCTGTCCATCCGCCTGCTTTGGATGTCCATTCTGCCAGGAATCTATTTATATTTTTGTTCAACTTTCATCGATTTTACCTATTGATCTGCCTATATATCATCCATCCATCTATCCTTCTGTCCATCTGTCCATTCACCCACCTGTCTGTCCATCCATCCATCCATTTTCTGAGCTGTTTATCCTAACCTGAATAAAGCTGCAGCCCATTCCTGCGATTTAGAGGTGAAAAGGGGAGAATCAGCCCGGACAGATCACCAGGCCATCATAGAACACACACACACACACACACACACACACACGTGTCTTTGGATGGTGGGAGAAAACTGGAAGAAACCCACACATGAAGAACAAACCCACAACCTTTCTCTGTGCAAGCACTTTTACACCTTTCTGCCTGTACCGCCCACAGCAGTTTAGCCCCGCCCATTCAAGATACAATTATGAAACGTGTCTCGCCCGACTACACAATGCACGCAGCCAATCAGAGCAGAGATCCTTAAAATATGAGTCTCAAAGGCACAGTAGCTGCTTCATGCTAAAGGGTGAAGAGAGTTTGATCATGCTGATGGGACGTAAATGTCCCTAAAGTGGACCCCAGAACAAAAATGTAATCCAAGAAAAATGAAGATATGGGCTCTAGTTTCTAACGGGCTCACCACTGACAGTGTTTGGTTCTCTGTTCTCCAGTCACCCCTAGCCATTGTAAGAAGGTCTCTACGTGTGTGATGTCAAAATCCAAGGCAGTTCCCAAGTGTTTCTCATGTAAGATGCATGCTTGTGCATGGACGTGTGTGTATCCTCTGTGTGTGCAACCAACTCATGCTGACATATTGCCATGGAAACCCAACTTTGCTGGTCTAGTCATCTAGTCAGTGGTCCCACTGAACCACAGTCTGAACATAATGTGAAGCAGCTTCTCCGAGCTTCTTCTCAACACTTCTTCACACCTCCCAAGCCCTCAGTGTGTCAAGGCCCTGATCTCAGATCAGCGCTTGGAGACGGTTGACTGAACGATTTCATTGCATTAACTCAGGCCTTGGCTGGAAGGATCAGATTTGTTTTTGTGTCAAAGCTTTATTTGCTCTGGAGCTTCAAGTCCGATTGAAAGATCTTTAATGGAAACGCCTACTTTTTGCTTCCTCTTGCTGGCCACTTTATTGGAAACACCTGCTAATTGCCCCCTCGCTGGCCACTTTATTGGAAACACCTGCTAATCGCCCCCCTCGCTGGCCACTTTATTGGAAACACCTACATTATGCTTCTGCACTGGCCACTTTATTGGAAACACCTTCATTTTGCTTCCTCTTTATGGACATTTTATTGGAAACACTTACGTTTTTCTTCCACACTCTGGACACTTTTTTGGAAACACCTACTCGTTGCTTCCTCTCACTGGCCACTTGTAGGCGGGGTCCATTTATCCAGAGTGTCCCAATTACTTAAGTGGGATTAAGGGGCTTGCTCAGGAACCCAATGAAAGGAGGAGGGATTTGAACCCACAACCTCTTGGGCCAGAGAGCAATACCTGACCGCTAGAGCTCCACTGCTGGTTACTGTTGCAAATTCTGTCCAGCCAATCCAACTAAGGGACAAAGTGCCCGATGCAAAATATACTCTAGTCCCAGGCCTGAACTCCCCTTTAATATTTGGACCCCAAAGAGCTGAGCCATTTTTCTTCACCCCTGCACTGTGTTTCAGTTCGGGACCACTGGTTCGAAGCTTCTCTCTGCTGGTTATTTAATTATCCCCAGACCATAAAACAGGGAACTGGTCCTGTAAGTACTGGAGGCGGAATTGGAAAACAATTCAAACCTGAGCCAATTCTCTGTTCAGAGAGACGGAGGTGAAAGTTTGCGTTCTCAGAGGTTTCTCTTTAGTCTCTTACCGGTGGGGCGGTGACGGTGCTTGTGAGGTAGGTGTGTGTGTGTGTGTGTGTGTGTGTGTGTGAGTGTGTCAGGGTATGTGTGCTAAATGGGTGCTAAGGGCCTGTTGGAACGACAGCTTTTGTGGTAATGGGTTCTTTTCAGAGGAAAAGTGTTTGGAGGAGACAGTAATGTGCATGTGATTAACACTGGAGGACTGTGGTGTGGGGCTGGTGAGTACACACTGGGCTGGAGCAGTAATAAGAAACAAAGCTGACACACACACACACACACACACACACACTAGATTTAGGTATACAGTTTATTAAAAACACCCACTCTGTGCTTCCAGTCAGTGGCCACTTTATTAGAAACACTCACCTTATGCTTCTTCCCAGTGTCCACTTTATTGGAAACACCTCGGTGCGTCCTCTTGCTGGCCACTTTATTAGAAACACCAGCCAGACAAATCCATACTGATGTAGTTTCAGACTGTATCCCATGTGTTTTGGCATAATTAATCACCCCCCTTGACTTCATCCTCGATCAGTGTCTCATCACAGGACCACTGTTGGACGGATGTTGTCTGGGAGGTGGACCAGAAGCAGAAAGGCGTGTGTGCAAGTGTTTTTAGCACTGCTGGAGATTCGCACACATCAGCGTCACTGATTGGTCCAGCACCCAGAAATATCCAAGGTCAGATTCTGACCCGAGATAAACTGACGCTGTGGTCGTCAGCGCTGATCCCACAAACAAAGACACAAAATCTGACGGGCCAAGAACCGCTGGCCTGTGCTTTCCATACGGGCCGGGGGCTGAGAACAGGCCTCGTTTACCTGTCCATTAACTGTCCATCAGCCCTTCGTTATCTCACGGGGTCACTTTAATCCTGACCGGTGTCAGTCGCCCCCTGCTGTGACTCCTCACGGAGGTGATGAAGTGTGATGTGCTGCTGTCCAGGCGTTTACTGGATAAACTCTTCCTGTCGGCCGAGAGGTCAGATTAAAATAACCCTGTCCAGCTGGTGGAGAGTGAACTTCTCAAACAGCAATTACTCCCAGTTCTATAGACTCATTCATTTCTCTCTCTCTCACACACTCACACTCACTCCTTCTCTCTCAAACACTCTCTCTTCCTCTTCTATTTCTTTATCTCTTTTTCTCTCATTCTGCATCTCTCGCTCTCTTTCTCTCTGTCTCACTTTATCATTCCTTTTGTCTTTTTCATTCTCACTCTGTCACCATCCCTTTCTATTTGTCTGTATCTCCTCCCCTCACTCTTCCTTTCTCTCTCCAACTCTCACTTTCTGTCTCTTTCTCACTTTTTCTCTCCGTCTCCATTGTTTCTCACCCACTCTGAATATCTCTCTTTTGCCCTTTCTCACTCTCTGTCTCATCCTTTCTTTCAGCAAGTCTCTTTCTTTCTCCGCCTGCTAGTGTTTAAATCTCATCTCTTGGACGCATTTCCGATGGTTGAGCTTGAACAAATTTCTATTAAGCCACGGTCAGCAGGGGACATTAGAAACAAATGAACAGCTTTGTTTTGTCGTTACTGCCCGAGCACAGCGTGGCGCGGTGCCATAGGATGGAGACGTGTGTGTATTAGTGCGTGTGTGAAGAGATTTGTCGTGTTCCAGTCAGAGTTTACCATCTCACCAGGCTCTCACTCGAACCCCAATCTGACAGCCATAGTAAAATAGACAGCAATGCCAAGTCCCTTTAAAGCCGGGCTCAGCTTTAGCCTGGTTTCATTTCCCCCTGGCTGTGTGGAGCTGCCAGATGATGGATGGGTTTGGCCTGATTCAGAAGGTCCAAATGTCCAGAGAAGGTCCAAACCAAGTCTTGTTGTGGAGCAGTAGATCCAGCACACTTGTCCACTTGGAGACGGATGGCTGAAAGAGATGGTTTTCTCTGACTGGACAGGATTTGAGGTCAATATGTAAACCTACCCTCGTGGCCACTTTATTGGAAACACCAGCCTTGTGAATCCACATACTGGCCACTTTTTTGGAAACGCCTACTTTATGCTCCTGCTCTGTGGCCACTTTATTGGAAACACCTACATTGTGGTTATACTAACTGGCCAGTAAAAAGTGGGGTTTCCAATAAAGTGGCCATGCAGGCAGGCACACCTGCAGAACTTAAATACACCAAGTTTCTTTCTCCAATTACCAACCTATGAATCTCTCTCTCTCTCTCTCTCTCTCTCTCTGCAGGCTACATCGAGGCAGCTGTCATTCCCGTAGGAGCTCGGCGAATCAAAGTTGTGGAGGACAAGCCGTCCCATAGCTTCCTAGGTAATTGCTCATCTTGTTACCATAGCAACCGCCCACCTCACACCCCTCCGCTGGCTCAGGCCAGTAGAGAACAGGCCAATGGCGTGCCGATCTCTGACCGATGACTCAACTCTACTGCAGAAGCTGCTTGTCATCTTTCGGTAACGCCCACACTAAGCAGCACTAACGGTGTTCCCTCGTCACTAAATCAGTCGGAGCACTAACGAAGTCACTGACCTGCTCTGCTCAACCTTTCAGAGCTACTGTGTCCCAGGACAACAGAACTTCAACAGAAATCCCACTTAACTCGCAGGGCATCTCCTGCAGGACTTCAAGCCCATAAATGTTTAATGACATTTACTACCAGAAAGTTCATAACATTTTTTGGTGAGTGTTTAGGGTGTTGTTTGCTGAGGGGTGAGTGTTTAGGATGTTGTTTGGTGAGGGGTGAGTGTTCAGGACACTGGTGAGGGGTGAGTGTTCAGGACATTGGTCGAAGGGCGTGAATGTTTAGGACATTGTTTGGTGAGAGGTGAGTGTTTGGAGAGGGGTGAGTGTTTGGTGAGAGGTGAGTGTTTAGGACGTTGTTTGGAGAGGGGTGAGTGTTTGGTGAGAGGTGAGTGTTTAGGACGATGTTTGGAGAGGGGTGAGTGTTTGGTGAGAGGTGAGTGTTTAGGACATTGTTTGGAGAGGGGTGAGTGTTTGGTGAGAGGTGAGTGTTTAGGACGATGTTTGGAGAGGGGTGAGTGTTTGGTGAGAGGTGAGTGTTTAGGACATTGTTTGGAGAGGGGTGAGTGTTTGGTGAGAGGTGAGTGTTTAGGACGATGTTTGGAGAGGGGTGAGTGTTTGGTGAGAGGTGAGTGTTTAGGACATTGTTTGGAGAGGGGTGAGTGTTTGGTGAGAGGTGAGTGTTTAGGACGTTGTTTGGAGAGGGGTGAGTGTTTGGTGAGAAGTGAGTGTTTGGAGAGGGGTGAGTGTTTGGTGAAGGGTGAGTGTTTAGGACGTTGTTCGGTGAGAGGTGAGTGTTTGGAGAGGGGTGAGTGTTTGGTGAAGGGTGAGTGTTTAGGACGTTGTTTGGTGAGAGGTGAGTGTTTGGTGAGGAGTGAGTGTTTAGGACGTTGTTTGGAGAGGGGTGAGTGTTTGGTGAGAAGTGAGTGTTTAGGACGTTGTTTGGTGAGAGGTGAGTGTTTGGTGAGTGGAGAGGGGTGAGTGTTTGGTGAGAGGTGAGTGTTTAGGACGTTTGGAGAGAAGTGAGTGTTTGGAGAGAAGTGAGTGTTTGGAGAGAGGTGAGTGTTTGGTGAGAAGTGAGTGTTTAGGACGTTGTTTGGTGAGAGGTGAGTGTTTGGTGAGGGGTGAGTTTTTTGGACGTTGTTAGGTGAGTGTTTTGGACGTTGTTAGGTGAGTGTTTGGTGAGGGGTGAGTGTTTAGGACGTTGTTTGGAGAGGGGTGAGTGTTTGGTGAGGAGTGAGTGTTTAGGACGTTGTTTGGAGAGGGGTGAGTGTTTGGTGAGGAGTGAGTGTTTAGGACGTTGTTTGGAGAGGGGTGAGTGTTTGGTGAGGAGTGAGTGTTTAGGACGTTGTTTGGTGAGAGGTGAGTGTTTGGAGAGGGGTGAGTGTTTGGTGAGAGGTGAGTGTTTGGAGAGGGGTGAGTGGTGAAGGGTGAGTGTTTAGGACGTTGTTTGGAGAGAGGTGAGTGTTTGGTGAGGAGTGAGTGTTTAGGACGTTGTTTGGAGAGGGGTTGCAGAGAAGTGAGTGTTTTGTGAAGGGTGAGTGTTTAGGACGTTGTTTGGTGAGAGGTGAGTGTTTGGTGAGGAGTGAGTGTTTAGGACGTTTGGAGAGGGGTGAGTGTTTGGAGAGGGGTGAGTGTTTGGTGAAGGGTGAGTGATTTGGACGTTGTTTGGTGAGGGGTGAGTGTTTGGTGAGGAGTGAGTGTTTAGGACGTTTGGAGAGGGGTGAGTGTTTGGAGAGGGGTGAGTGTTTGCTGAGGGGTGAGTGATTTGGACGTTGTTTGGTGAGAGGTGAGTGTTTGGTGAGGGGTGAGTGCTTAGGACATTGTTTGGAGAGGGGTGAGTGTTTAGGACGTTGTTTGGTGAGGGGTGAGTGTTTGGGATGTTGTTTGGTGAGGGGTGAGTGTTTTAGGATGTTGTTTGGTGAGGGGTGAGTGTTTGGTGAGGGGTGAGTGTTTAGGACGTTGTTTGGTGAGGGGTGAGTGTTTGGTGAGGGGTGAGTGTTTGGGATGTTGTTTGGTGAGGGATGAGTGTTTGGTGAGGGGTGAGTGTTTTAGGATGTTGTTTGGTGAGGGGTGAGTGTTTGGTGAGGGGTGAGTGTTTGGTGAGGGGTGAGTGTTTTAGGATGTTGTTTGGTGAGGGGTGAGTGTGGATGTTGTTTGGTGAGGGGTGAGTGTTTTGTGAGGGGGGTCAGTGTTAGATGTTGTTTGGTGAGGGGTGAGTGTTTGGTGAGGGGTGAGTGTTTGGTGAGGGGTGAGTGTTTTAGGATGTTGTTTGGTGAGGGGTGAGTGTTAGGATGTTGTTTGGTGAGAGGTGAGTGTTGTAGGATGTTGTTTGGTGAGGGGTGAGTGTTTGGTGAGGGGTGAGTGTTTTAGGATGTTGTTTGGTGAGGTGAGTGTTTTAGGATGTTGTTTGGTGAGGGGCCGTGTTAGGATGTAAAGTTGTTTGGTGAGGGGTCAGTGTTTTTGGATGTTGTTTGGTGAGGGGTCAGTGTTTGGTGAGGGGTCAGTGTTTTAGGATGTTGTTTGGTGAGGGGTCAGTGTTTGGTGAGAGGTGAGTGTTTGGGACGTTGTTTGGTGAGGGGTGAGTGTTTAGGATGTTGTTTGGTGAGGTGGAGTGTTTGGTGAGGGGTGAGTGTTTGGTGAGGGGTGAGTGTTTAGATGTTGTTTGGTGAGGGGTGAGTGTTTTAGGATGTTGTTTGGTGAGGGGTCATGTTTTTGGATGTTGTTTGTGAGGGGTGAGTGTCAGGAGAGGGGTGAGTGTTTGGTGAGGGGTCAGTGTTTTAGGATGTTGTTTGGTGAGGGGTGAGTGTTTGGTGAGGGGTGAGTGTTTAGGACATGTTGTTTGGTGAGGGGGTCAGTGTTTGTGAGAGGGTGAGTGTTTATGAGGGGTGAGTGTTTTAGGATGTTGTTTGGGTGAGGGGTGGAGTTTTAGGATGTTGTTTGGGTGAGAGGTGAGGTTTTAGATGTTGTCGGTGAGAGGGTCAGTGTTTTAGGATGTTGTTTGGTGAGGGATGAGTGTTTGGTGAGGGGTCAGTGTTTTAGGATGTTGTTTGGTGAGGGGTGAGTGTTTTAGGATGTTGTCGGTGAGGGGTCAGTGTTTAGGATGTTGTTTGTGAGGGGTCAGTGTTTTAGGATGTTGTCGGTGAGGGGTCAAGTTTAGGATGTTGTCGGGTGAGGGGTCAGTGTTTGGTGAGGTTAGTGTTTGGGACGTTGTTTGGTGAGGGTCAAACAGAGAGGTGAGTGTTTGGGGACGTTGTTTTGGTGAGGGGTCAGTGTTTATGGAGAGGTGAGTGTCAGACGTTGTTTGGTGAGGGGGTGAGGGTTTTAGGATGTTGTTTGGGTGAGGGGTGATGTTTAGGATGTTGTTTAAGAGGGGTCAGTGTTTTAGGATGCTGTTTGGTGAGGGGTGAGTGTTTTAGGATGTTGTTTGGTGAGGGGTGAGTGTTTTAGGATGCTGTTTCAGAGGGGTCAGTGTTTTAGGATGTTGTTTGGTGAGGGGTGAGTGTTTTAGGATGTTGTTTGGTGAGGGGTCAGTGTTTGGTGAGAGGTTAGTGTTTGGGACGTTGTTTGCGGAGGGTCAGTGTTTGGTGAGGTGAGTGTTTGGGACGTTGTTTGGTGAGGGGTCAGTGTTTGGTGAGGGGTGAGTGTTTGGACGTTGTTTGGAGAGGGGTGAGTGTTTGGTGAGAGGTGAGTGTTTAGGGATGTTGTTGGAGAGGGGTGAGTGTTTGGTGAGGGTGAGTGTTTAGGACGTTGCCTGTGAAAGGAGTGTTTTGAGAGCATGTTTCTATGAGGGGTGAGTGTTTTAGATGTTGTTTGGTGAGGGGTGAGTGTTTGGGACGTTGTTTGGTGAGGGGTCAGTGTTCAGGACGTTTGTGTTACTCGCTCACTTTGAGGTGTGAACTCTTCTTTCACTCTTTCTGCTCCTGGAATTAAAGAGGGTTTTTTTTTTCTGAAATCCACCCAAAAGTACAGGAAACAACATGAAAGCAGTTCTTCCTTTGAGGAGAACATCTGTTCTTCAAAGCACTCAAACACACACACACACACAACACACACACACACATACACACACACTGTTTTCTTTCTTTATTTCTTTCTGTCTTTCTAGTTCTGTGAGCATTTCCACTGGAATCAGAACGTTATATAATACACTGATAAATAATAACATTTTCTTTGAAGGTCAGTGTTACGGAGTATCTGTTCTTGATGTTGCTTGGTTTATGGCATTCGATAGTTTCATCTGGTAAGAATAAAATAAACAATAAATGATAAGATCTAATTTCATTTTATTATAATCATTATTGTTATTTCAGCAGAATATCGGAACGTCTACAGAACCTTCCTCTCTGTCGACTCTTTTTGTTTTTTCAGCTCTGAAAGACTCGAGCAAGAGATCCATAAACAACGACTGGAAAATCGAGCTGCCGGGGGAGTTCGAGCTCGCCGGCACCACCGTCCGCTACGTTCGGAGGGGTCTGTGGGAGAAGATGTCTGCCAAGGGGCCCACGAAGACTCCTCTCCACCTCATGGTAAACTCATCAGGTCTCCAGCCCTGGGGAGCACCTCTCCCTCTTTCAGCCGGCCGCTGCTCTTCACACGTTCCTTCAGCCTTTTCCCGTTCCGAGCATCGGGTCCTGTTTATTCATGAGTTTGAACGTTTGCGTTGGCTGTTTGCTTTCACTAAACGCTTTTGTGACTTCAGTGGAAATGGCAGAACCGTTTTCCTGGACCCGCGGGGACGTGCGGTATGTTTGAAACGGGTGCTTTTGGAAAGCTCTCGATTTTTCTTAATCCAGAACAAACAGGGCAAATAACCGGGGCACGGCGTACGTCAGTCACTCCCGGAGCAGGAACTCTGGTGGATCTAGAACAGGGGTGTCGAACTCCAGTCCTGGAGGGCCGGAGTGCAGCACATTTTGGTGATTTCCTTCCTCAAACGCCCTCACTACACCCGCCACTAAGTGTGTTTAAAGTGAACGTGACAGCCCACGTCATTGCGAGGTCACAGCACAGCACACGTGAACCACAACGAAATTGGACCTCTGCATTTAACCCATGCAAACACCGTGCAGCAGTGGGCAGCTATTGAAAGCGCCCGGGGAGCAGTGACGGGGACGGTACCTTGCTCAATCGAACCCACAATCTTTCGATGCAGGGGCAACTCCCTAACCACTAACCCAAGGGAAAGGAGGGAAATCACCAAAATGTGCTGGACTCCGGCTGGGGTTCGACACCCCTGATCTAGAACCTCAAAGCAGAGAACAGCTATGAATCTCTTTCAGGCCGATAACGGTGCACGACATCATCATGGCATCATGCGAAGTCATTTTGGGAAGAGATCGTTGGAAAAAGCTTCCCACCATGTTCCAGCTGAGCTTCTCACTGAAGCTCTTTAAAGAACACAGACGATGCAATCAGCACTGCTCCCTTCGGTTCTGAAGGAACCCTGGAGGACGCTGCTAGAGCCCTGTGAAAGCGTCCCAATTAGACTAATAAAGAAACGACACGGGCTCTGAGCGTCCCCCCTGGACAACATCCGCTTAACTTCAAACAGCTCAAGTGTTTTCATCCCTCTCTGGAATATTTTAGCTAAATTGCCATGCTGCGGGGCTCTCGGTGAGGCCGGGACGGTTCTGGATGAGTGATCCGATGCAAAACCGCCCCAAACCGAGTGTCGCTTTTTAACTCGCGTCACACGCTCACTTTCAAATAAGACACGCTGACTAATCAGCATCGAATTAAACAGATTAGATTAAAAAGCCTTTCATTCTCTCGCCAGTTCAGACTGTTTCAAACTGTCACATCTTCACCGACAGGTCTTCAGCACCTGAGAAGGTGTAATGATCTCTGGGGACTAAAAAAAAGAAATGTAATATATTTAGATATATTTTCTTTATATGTAAAATCTGCGTGAAGCACAGAACTGCACTTTTTTGGCTTCTTAAGGTTTGGAGCCAATAAGGTTCAGACCTTAAACATCTAAATGATGGATTATCCAATCAGGTTAGGCCCTTAGGCAAGGGATTAAAGGCCTGATGGTGCAGATTAGCCGCCAACATTAAGGATGGTGGGACAATGACCTCACTTTCAGTCCTTTTCCAACGTTAGGGGACTGGTTCTCCAGCAGGATTTTTTGAACATCTGGCGGGCCAGTTGGGGGCAGGACGGCTGAAAACAAGCGCTTGTCTTCGAAGAAGAGTGTCCGTGTTTTCCAGTTCAGAGTCAAATCATTTTTGATTGAAACCTTCCGAAGCGGCACAGTGGGTGGTTCTGTCTCCTCAAAGCGAGAAGGTCCTGGGTTCGATTCCCAGGCAGGACGGTTCGGGTCCTCCCCTGTGTGTGTTTCCTCCAGGAGCTCTGGTTTCCTCCCACCGTCCAAAGACCTGCAATGTGCCTCTTAAATGGCCCTGTGATGGACTGGCGACACTGGAAAGGTACCTCAGGGGCAATCTATTGGTCCAGGACTCGAACCCATGACTTTCTGATCCTGGGCCCTCGTCCTTAAACTCTGGGCCAGGTTCAGTTTATGTAGCCCCTCAGCTGAGGAAATGACACTGCAGAGAGCGCTTGTGTGTGTGTGTGTGCCGGCAGCCAGTCCAGTGCCATTACTGGGACATGATTAAAGAGAATGGATGAGGGTCCCTCTGTTCCTCCTGGCTAAGTGCTGGTCAGCCTCTTCATTTCTGTCCCACTGAACTCCCGCCCTGACTGCGTGAAGACTCTGAGCTGGAGGACTGACGGCCCTTTGTTTTGAAGCATTCTTTCTGCCGAACCTCTTCCTCCTTTCATGCCGTTGACCTGTCGATTCATGTGATGCATCCTTTGTTCACTGGAGCTGCGAGGCTGTGGAGCGCTCAGTTTGCAGGACGAGGAGGTGTTTATTAATGTCTGATGGACTCTGAGCTTTGTGACCTGCAGGATTTACTGTGATCAAAAACAGCTTTTCCTGCAGAAGTGTCAGAAATGAAGAATGAATTTAGTGTCCGCTGCTGTTTTTCACTTCTTAAGCAGAAAGGATGCGACTGTCTGTCTCTCTCTGAGGCGTGTTTTTCTTGATTTATTTTTATTTTTATTTGAACTGAGGAAGATATTAACGTGTAAGAAAATGAAACAAGCATGCCATTGGACCAGCGGGTGTTTGGGTGACTGTATGTGAGCCTTACTTGTCCTCACAGCAAGGAAGCACTAAAGCACAGCCTGCTGGTGTTGATCTTAAAGGTATCCAGTGTCCACCGGGACTATTTTTCTTCCTTAATCTGTGCAAAATGCTCTATTTTGACTCCAGGTTTTTATAAATAGTATCATTACAATAAATGATTCATTCGCAAGTTTTATTTCTGGACCTGCATCTCGTATCGATTTAGTCTCTGCATCCCACCTCTGTACTCTTTCCTCCCAGGTTCTCCTGTTCCACGACCAGTCCTATGGGATCCACTATGAGTACACGGTGTCTCTGAACCAGTCTCAGGAGAGCAGCGGCGAGGCGGCGAGGGAGCCCGAGTACCTGTACCTGTGGACGCACAGCAGCTGGGAAAGCTGCAGCGTCCAGTGCGGAGGAGGTCAGTGCCCGACATGAACGGATGGGGAAAACGTCAGAGCCAAAAGAGGCTCCGTTTGTTAAATTACAATGAGTTTCATATTCTGTTTTATTTAACATGATTATTTGATACCTGAAGTCATTTTCCCAGCACTTTTATCATAATTTGGCACGTTTTTATACATTTTTAAAGCTTTCAGTAAAGCAGCAAGTAGTGAGAAGCTTTTTATGAGCTCATGAATGAGCCAGTACTTGACTGTGGATTAACATTCAAAAAGCTAGAGATGAAAGTGAAAGTGAGATGTTAGCCTTTAGGACGAGTGGTTTTCGTCAGGATACTGGAGAGCAGGTATAGGGATGGTACTCAAGGCTATCTTGGGGCAACCTACTGGTCTGCTACTCGAACCCACAACCTTCAGATCATGGGGCCTGGTCCCAAACCACTAGGACAGCACTGCCCATCATATGAAAGTGGAATTCCCATAGATGCAGTATCTGGGGAGCAGTGAAGGTGACAGTGCCCGAGGGTACCTGAGGGCTACCTACTGATGTAGATCTCAAACCCACAACCTTCAGATCATGGGGCCTAGTCCTTAACCACTATGAAAGTGGAGCATTGGGCAGCCAATCATGTAGCGTTGATCAGTGTTGGGGGGATGTTGGTCAAGGATGTCTCGGGGTAACCCACTGGCCTGGGATTCAAACCAACAAACTTAAGATGGAGAGTGGGATCTAGTGGTTAGGGACTCTCATTCTGAAGTGGAGCAGCCATACATTCGGAGAGCAGTGACGGTAACTGCTCACGGGTCCCGAGGGCTACATGGTGTTTTGGGAAGCAAACCCACAACCTTCTGATCATAGTCTCTAAACGGTATTCGACCGATGCTCCATTTACACTTCGTTCTCAGGAAACAGCCCGAATCATACTTTCACAAACGGAGCACAGTGTGGAAGTCGTCTGGAGAAGTCCCACGTGAGACTGCACAGCTTGATGAAGTCGGCTTCCACCAATGAGCTGTCATTCAGGCGGGCTGCACAAAAAACCACACACAATCGCTCTCGCTCTGAAAAGGCACATCACACTTCCCCCTGCCAGCCTCCAATTTATTCTCTTGTGGACCGCAGCTCTTCTCCCTGTGTGGGAGCACGGCACTGGCATGTGCGGTGTGAATGGGGACAATAGGAAGTATTGTGTGGGGGCTCACAGGTGGTCCATCGCAAGGCAACTTCAGCTGCTTTCTTGCACTGAATCTGATGCAGATAAGTAAAAAAAAAAAAAAAAAATCTCCCTTACCCCAAGTGAAGTCGATCGGACAAGACAAGGCTTGTGCTGGAGCTTTAAGGCTAAAGTGGCCAAAAATCAGGATGGGTTAGTGCTGTTGCCGTGTATAGATGTCGCGGTCCACAGATTCTTGAATATCTGCATGTGTTTTGAAGCAATGAATGATGATCTCAGAATCGTCTCAGTGTCAGAAACTTGTTTTTATTCCTGAAACAACAGAATCGATGTTTAGACTTTTAGTAAAGAGCTTCAGACGCTAAACATGTCTTGACTGATGAGCTACATGTAAAGTAAGGGGAGCTTTCAGCCTTTGTTTGAGCTTTTCATTGAAGCCTTATCTTCCATCACAACTCCAGCACAAAAAGCTGGGCGGGAGGTCCGGGCAGTGCTGGCACGCTTATCTCCTGCAGGGAGCCATGCGGTGACACCCAAAGCAATTTTCAATCACAGCCGTTTACAAAAGCGGCCCTTATCTGGTCATTGTTTCTGAAAGAATAGATGTGCAATTGTGCGTGAGACCCGATTAGCTGTGTTGTGAAGTGAAAATGGTCAGAAACTCCCCTTTTTTATTAGTAGCCTGTCTTTTGTCTCCTGTGCGTCCTCCAGTAGAGCTTTTTGGGAGTTTTTTTTATGTTATGACCTTTCACATCCATGCATATCGGAACCGCCTTCTTCCTGAGGTTATTTTAGGGTCTAAATACCGAATGTTACTGGCCCCAAACAGGCTGAGATCATCCCTGCATGAGCCAGGCTGGTCAAAACAGACGGTTCAACATATCTGTGGTTTAGTCCAGGCCCAGTCGCAGGCTTTTTCTTAGTGCCAGGACTCAAAGAATGCATCAAAGAAAAGTCTTTCTTTATCATCTTTTTGTTGTTCCTTAATTTGGGCGGTGGCCTAGGGGTGAGGGAGTCGCCCCTGCATCGGAAGATTGTGGGTTCGATTCCCCACCATTAGGTTGCCCTGAGGTACCCTTGAGCAAGGTACCGTCCCCGTCACTGCTCCCTGGGCGCGTTCAATAGCTATCCACAGCTGCACGGAGTGCATTTAACCCATGCAGAGGTCCAATTTCGTTGTGGTTTGCTGTGTGCTGTGCTGTGACCTCGCAATGATGAGGGTTGTCACTTTCACTTTCACGTTCACTTTTTAAAGCATGAAAATATTCATGATGATGTTGGAAGTTTGGATAAATCCAAAAACAGTCGTGCTCCTCGTGCAGGAACTGTTGACAATATAGTCACAACCTTAAAATTGATCTCGAACACTGTTTCAATAGCGAAAACACGGGACCTCCAGACTTCCCGTCTGCACTCGGTCTCCGGACAATTGCCGCTGCCATTTTAAAAAAGTCAAAGGAAGCGTCTGCCACTCAAACTGTAGACTTCAGGCGCTGCCGTATCCCAGGGTGATTCGATTTTTCATCAAAACGCTGTGACGGAGAGCAGATAAAAGCCGTTGTGACTTAATTGAATAAGCCAACAACGAATGGACCAATGAGTCGACTCTTCACCTGCAGAAACGCACGCCAGGTTGGACAGAAAGACTCACCTAAGAACAAACTGTAGTTTTGGTCTTTGTGTAAGGTTGAATTTTCTGTTAAAGCTTCTTAACATTGGTCATCCAGGCAATTTCCACCCTTCTTCAAAGGGCATGCTAATGAGCTTTCATATTTGGCCACCGTTATTCATCAGCACAGCCTCAACTCTCTTAGACCAGCTCCTTTCTCGAAGTCGTCTTCAGCAACCAGGCTTCTTGAAGAACATCCCAAAGTTGGCTGTCTTTTTGTTTTCTCTCCAGAGATGATCCCACACTGTCTCTGAACCTGCTCAGATACGGAGACTTGAGACATGAGAGACGAAAACTTTGTCCATCAGGAACATCTGGAGAACTGTCCCTCAACAAGATGTTGAAAATGTGCAGTAAAATATGCAAATCCAACGCAATCTCACTTCTCTTTGTCTCCAAACTGTCCAACCTCAGGTGTCCCTCAAATATACTCTGTCCATCCTAGTGCTTCCCGATGCAAATCTCAGCATCTGCAACTCTGCCACCTTCTCTTCAGGGCAGCCGTCGCCAACCCGTATAACATAGTCGGTCTCACTACCTTCCTGTAAACCCGAATGTCTTCGAAGAACCTTGAACAGCTCAATCGTTGGCATCCCTGACCCTCCTTCGAGTCCACATCCCTGACCCAGCAGAGAAGGAGGCACGGTTGCCCTGGTTACTGTAAAGCATGGAGCTTGCAGAAGCATCCACAGTGTTTTTAGACAAAAACAGCAGGAGGCCATTGTCGAGCTCTCAGTGTGCTGCTGTAACCTTCACAGCTGAGTCGTCTGGTGAAGGCTGGAGCAGATATGAATGCTCGCTCTGAGCCCAGCATGAGAACATCTGAATAAAGAACATAAAGGGGAACGAGGGATTCTTGCACACTGTGAAAAATCATGCTCGCAGGTTTAAACTTGCATTCATTTCTTGTGCTGATAATTCGTTTAATGTAGCAGCCTGGCAACATGCAAAACTAACAATTACCTTCACAGAATTGTCTGTAATAACAGGATGAAGGGCATGAAGTTCAGAATATGAGTCTGTTTCTGCATAACTGTATATGCACAGAGTCAGACTTTCTTGTATTTTGTAATGTTGTGGAACAGTTCTCCAGGCTTCCTGGAGGACAACGTTTTTGTTCCTCGTTTTCTCATCCTACATCCGTGCCTGACATCAGGAGGAGGAGACTAGGCCCCAGGATCGGAAGGTCATGGGTTCGAGTTCCAGAACACTAGGTTGCCCTGAGATACCCTTGAGCAAAGTACAGTCCCCATCACTGCTCCCCGGATGCTTTCAATAGCCGCCCCTGCTGTGTGTTAATGCAAAGGAAGCATTTCGCCGTGTCTCACTGTGCGCCGTGCCATGTTTCTCAATGCCAGTTATTCACTTACACTTTCACTTTTTTTTTTTTCGAACCCACAACCTACTTGATCCTGGGGCCTAGTTCCTAAACAAGAGACCTAAACACTGGTACCGTCCTCATCACTGATCCCCGGACGCTGGATATTGCAATCCTCTCCAAAAATAAAGGGCCAAATATGACGCTTCAAATTGCCGTTTTTACTTTTAGAACTTTTAGAAGTTTTCCGTCATTTTATTTCGCCCCTCCTCTGCCCTTCAGCAGTCTCCCCTCGGTGGGATTAGTCCCTGGCCGCTCATGGTTTGGCGCATTCATCACCACACAAAACGAATAAGATAATCCTGCGGTTTGGCTCGCTGCCACGCTTCTGAAGCAGCCCCTCGTTTCAAAGCGGGTTCAGCCGCTCGCAAGGGTCAACGTATTACCCGCAACTCATTTGGGCCGAGTCCAGTTCATTACTATAAATAGCCTCTGTGAGTTTTGGGTCGTTATCTGTAATTAACAGTGTTTTACTCTCTAATTGCCTCTCAATTAGACGGCACCCTGATGTAGCAGGTCAGAAGGTCACAGAGGCCGAAGTGAGACCGGGCGGCATGCAACAATGTTACACGTATCGTTAATTACACTGTTCAGTACGTCGTTTATTACCTCAAGAGCAGCAAAAACGAGAGCGATTCCGAGTGGCGTGGCTGGGAAGCGGCGAGTTTGTGGTTTAAGAATCGTGGCATGCAAAAATTAGCACGCCCCTGGTCAACAGATAGGCTTCGAAGGTGCACCTTGAATAAAACTCTCCTTTTATGGTGCAAATACTGTCGGTGAATTGAACAAAGTGGGGGTTCTTTAAGGGACACATTGTAGCCTGTGCAAAAGTTCTTTCTTTAAACAAAAGTTCAGCCCTACAAAGTATTAACTTAGTAACGCAGGATTTGTCGGAAATGAAGCTCTGGAGGTAGGACGTATCAACGAACTTTATCAAATTCAACAAAAATCTATAAGATTTAGGCAAAAGTTTACTGTAGCATTGTTTTCTAAATTAAAAAGTCTTTTAGACTCCGATAATCAACAAAATATCAGTATTTCTGTGCGACCGGTACCAAACGAGCCATGGACCGGTACCGATCCATGGCACGGTGGTTGGGGACCACTGGTTTAAAGCGTATGGGGAGCAAAAACAAGGGCAAAAGAACAGCATGGGGTAAAACATTACTGGATGTATTTGTTGGCATTTTTGACCACAAGCTGTTCCGTGCATTTGGATCATTTTCATGTGTTTGTCACATCTGTGATGCTCTTCCTGCAGATTTTGATGCTGTTTTGCTTCCCTTCCTGTAATTACAATGTAATTATGCAGTTGTCAAATGTAATTAATTATGAAAATGTAATTATTCACTACATAGTTGCATTAATTGTTACATACTGCAAGGTGGCTTCAATATACTGTTAATCTAAATAATAGGTCATCAAAAAAAAAGACATTGGTCATTTGCAGCATTTTACACACACACACACACACACGAGTGTGCACACACAGCATGGAGCAGCTATTGAAAGTGCCCTGGGAGACGTGACGGTGAGAGTACCTTCCTCAAGGGTGCCTCAAGACAGCCTACTGGTCTGGGATTCGAACCCACGACCTTCTGATCACTTTCACTTTATCAATTACATTCAGTTTGCAACTTTATTTTGTCAGTGATGATGTTTGTCTGAGGTTTATCTGTTCCTTCACTGCTGTCGTTCAATTCTCTTTTGTTTTCTGCAGGAGAAAGAAGGACGGTGGTTTCCTGCATGAGGATTGTTAATAAAACGATGACGCTGGTGAATGAAAGCTTCTGTCAGCCAGAGAACCGTCCAGCACCTCAAATCCGTCGCTGCAACACACACCCCTGCCAGTACAGGTAAAATCACCCATACATCCTGTCTGGCAACCCGTGCAAACACATGTAACTCCGGTCTAAACACGGAAGAGAGTTTCATTTGAACCCGTCAGTATTCACTACCACCACCGTTATTCTTCGGCACAGCCTCAATTCTTTTAGACCAGTTCATTTCTTTAAGTCGTCTCCAGGCTTCTTGAAGGACGTCCCGAAGCACTTCCTTGGATGTTGGGCACCTTTTGTTTTCTCTGTGGAGATGATCCCACACAGTCTCTGAAACTGTTGAGGTACAGAGACTGTACTGAACATGAGAGACAACAACACTGTCCTTCAGGAAGATCTGGAGAACTGCTCAGGTACAGAGACTGGACTGAACATGAGAGACAACAACACTGTCCTTCAGGAAGATCTGGAGAACTGCTCCTCAACAAGACATTAACATAAAAGAAATTCTGGATCTTTCTGGATCTGGAAGCAGAATATGAAGAAATGGGACACAAAGTTTTACTTACAGAGAAGTTTGCGTGAACTTTGACATCTGGTGTTACAGAATTTGGCTTTTTTGCTTCAGTTTTATGGTGAAGAAGCACATTTAGACTCCAAACCAGTCATGGCTGGTTGACCATTGGCTTAATAGATTTTTTTGATCACCTATTATTTTAATAATCTGTATTTTGAAAGTTGAAGTATGTAACAATTAATTTGCATCATTGATTACAGAGACCTTTTAAACTCTCTCATGAATCTGAGGTTATTTTTTTAACTTCACATTAACATTTGAGGAGAAGCGAGAAGGTTCTGGGTTCGATTACCAGCTTGGGTTCTTCTGGTGTTGTATGTTCTCCCAGAATTCAAAGACTGGATTAGAGATCCTAAATGGTCTCCTAGGTGTGACTTTGCGAGTGTCCACCCTGCGATGGACTGGCAACCTGTCCAGGGTGGATAGACTCCAGCAGCTCAGAGAATGGAGATCTTAAGCTAGATGGAGTGATTCTGTGGCCAGAATTGTACAAAATATCTGATGTCATTGGTAGAGTTTCTGAGCTCTTCTTGCTGAAGGCCGTTTCACTGCAGCCCATCGTTCCCAGCATTCACAGCTCTGTGAACCGAAACACAGTCCAAACATAATACATGACCTTCTCATTTCTCAGCAGCTCCTCGCAGGGAGCGAAGGTGGGGGGGGGGGGGGGGACAGCTCATGATTATCCTTGAGGGGACACATACATCACAAAGACGTCCTGATTAGCTCTTATTATCAAATGTTTCCACTTTTTACTCAGAATAATAATAATAACATACATTCGTATCCAGGATGGGGTTGCTTTTGAGTCAAACACAATTACTGAAGTTCGTTTTGGCTCATTCTATTAGAACCGTATGTCCAATTATGATGCAATTAAATTTATAATGATTGCATTCTGAAGGACACTGGCAAAAAGACAGGAGACGGAGCTGGAGGTGTCAGAGTTAAAGACGCTGAGATGTTCGTTGGGTGTGACGAGGATGGACAGGATTAGAAATGAGTATATTAGAGGGACAGCTCAGGTTGGACATTTTTGAAGACAAAGTTAGAGAAGCAAGGTTGCGTTGGTTTGGACGTGTCCAGAGGAGAGACGAGGATTATATTGGGAGGAGGATGTTGAGGATGGAGCTGCCAGAAAAGAGGAGAAGAGGAAGACCAAAGAGGAGGTTTATGGATGTGGTGAGAGAGGACATGCAGGGGGTCGGTGTGAAGGAGGAAGACGCAGAAGAAATGGAACCGTTCCTTTTTTTTATTTTATTTTTTTATCCCTGCACCTTCTTGTAGCGAAAATGGGCAATTTGAGAAGAACCTGGAGAGATGGAGATCTGCTCTACAGAGGAGAGGAATGAAAATGAGCAGGAAAAAGACAATGCATGAGTGTGAATGAAAGGGAGGACAGCGGAGTGGTTAGGATGCAGGGAGTAGAGTTGATGAAGGAGGAGGAGTTTAAATACTAGTGGTGGACAGTTCAGAGTAACGAGAGTGGAAGAGGAGTGAAGAAGAGGGTGCAGGCAGGCTGGAATGGGTGGAGAAGGAGTGATCTGTGACAGACGGGGGACCAGCAAGAGTGAAAACCTCCGCTCTGTCCATCAGCACACAGATCCTGCTTGAACACCATCAGTCGCCTGACGACACACGGTATCAAAGCTCCAAAAACTTCAGTCAAAAGAAGAAGGAAAACCATCAGAAACTTCCGAGCGGAGGAAGAAGGAAGCGTTCGCTCTTTTTTAGGCTGTCCGGGTTTATTATAGCAGACCGAGAGAGAGCTTGAGCAGCTTCCCTGCAGGTTCCAGATGTTTCCTTGTTTGCCCATCAGGGCGTCGGTGCTGAGTTATTAGGTGCCGATGCTGTGATTTTTATTTTCTGTTGTGTCTTTACTAATTTAGCAAACATTAAATCCTGAGTGTCCCAGCAGGCGACAGTAGAAGGATTATAATGGTTGTTCTGGGTGAAAGCTGACAAACCCATTCAGTTCATAAGTTCTTTAGTGGGACATGTGGGCTGCTCTTGTCCTTTAACACAGGACTGTAAAATGGACGGAATCGTTTTGGGTTAGGAGGACTGAAAGTTGTTCAGTCTGAAGGTCAAAAGGTCGTTTATGTGTCATTTCATGAATTATGATTTTTACATCTCAGCTGGGTTCTAATTTAAAGATCACAATGTACAAAGAATGTGTAAACGTGTTTAAAATAGAAGCTTTGAAGTGTATCTAGAATATTCTAATGCAGGATGTGTAAAGTTGAAGCTCTACAGTTGATTCTTTCAAGTTGAATATGTAAAGTAGGTTGTTTACAGAAAACTGTAAAGTGCAGTATGTAAAGTATGGTCACAGTAAGCTGTAAAGTGCGGCATTTAACGTCAAACATATTAAATGAAGTTTGGAAAGCAGAATTTAAAAGTGGAATGTGTAAAGTCGGATGTAAAACGAGGCTCGTGCAAACTAGGATGTTTAAAGTAGAATATTTCAAATGTTGAATGTTAAAAGTGGATTGTGTAAAGCAGCATGTAAAAGTGGAATGTGCAAAATGATATTAAAAAAGTGGAGCATGTAAAGTAGAATTTTTAACATTGAATATTTTAGAACAGAGTCCCGTAAACGAGGATGTAAAAAGTGGGATTGGGGGGGAAAAAAGTTTATTTTTTGAGAAATAGAAACTAAGAAACGGTGTGTGTAAAGCAGAATATTTCAAATGTAAAGTAGAATGTAAAAGGCTGAGGGTGTAAAGTGTGATGTAAAGAGCTGTGTGGGTGTATAAAGTATGGTGCAAAAAGGGGATTTATTAAGTAGGACTGAAAAGTGGAAGGTGTAAAGCAGAATAGTTCAAATGTAAAGTCTAAAATGTGGTGTGTAAAGTAGTATTTTTAATGCAGACTATGTAAAAAGAAGCATGTAAAGTAATAATTTAATGTAGAATATAATAAAATAGGATGCGTAAAGTACAATGTAGTAAACTCGGAGTGTAAAGTAGGTAAAATCGTTGAGGGTAAATTGTTTAAAATGGAAGGTGTAAAGTACCTGGTTCTAGTCACGTGTGAAACGGTGTAAAGTAAAGCGAAAGGTTGTGGTTGATCCTGTGATTGGACGCTGGGGGAAGTATTTACAGCCTGGTCTGAGTCGGAGTCTTTCAGAAGGACCAGTCGCCGCTGCGTTAATGGACAGCTTCACCTGTAAAGCGGCCCTGGCCCCTCGAGACGGGGCTTTTGCCGTAATAATGCATCGACGAGGACGCGAGATCTTTCGATTTGTACCGTTCTGAATTAACGAGCCTGTGGGTGAAGCTGAGCTTTTACTGGACTAATGTGGAAAAATTGCTTTAATACAACTTTACAGGCATTTAAATGACAGATCCTGCATAATCGCTCACTTTTCCGCACAAGTCAAACTGGTCCAATCAAAGCGGCTTGACGTTCGGTTTGTTCGATGATTAAAGTTTTAATGGACAGAACGTCTTTTGACGCGTCCTTTTTTCTAATGGAGAGAAAGAGAAGCGACGAATAATAGACTGATAGGTCAGACTGCCCACAAGTGTCTTCTCTCATTTCTGCCCAGTTGGGTGGCCAGTGACTGGGGTCAGTGTTCGCTGACCTGTGGGACGGGTCTGCAGCGGCGGGACGTGGGCTGCGTGTACCAGCTCCAGAACGGTACCTATATCTCCATGCGGGACCTGTACTGCATCGGCCCCAAACCCACCAGCCTGCAGAGGTGTGAGGGACGCCACTGCCTCACCGTCTGGGAGGCGTCGGAGTGGTCCAAGGTTTGTCCTTCAGCACTACTTACTGTCCAGTTATGCTAATGATGTCCCCTCACGATGCACGACAGGATCAATTCAGGCCTCTGAATGGCTGGAGGAGAAATGAGATCCACCTTCTAGTGGAGTGGCCTAGTGATTAGGGATGTTTGGACCAGTAGGTTGTCCTGAGGTACTGTCCTTAACACTGCTCCCCGGGTGCTGGGCATGGCTGCTACTGGCTGATCCACCTTGTTAGGAGTGAGAGAGAAAAGTGTAAATCCGATTATTCAGCTCAACATCCTGCTTTCCACAGTGTTCTGTACTCTCTCTCTCTCTCTCTCTCTCTCTCTCTCTCGCTCTCTCTCTGTGGGTGTGGGTGTGTGTGTGTGTGTGTGTGTGTGTGTGTGTGTGTGTTGCTGTATTTGTGAGGTTTAGTTTGGCCTGTGGGGGGCAATGTGGTAGTTTTCTCTCTTTCACTCTGTCTATTTCCCTCTTTCTGTCTCATTCCCCACTCTTTCTTTCTTCCTTTCTTTCTTTCTTGTTTGCTTGTCTTTTCTCTCTGTTCTTCTTCTCTTGCGCCCCTTTTAATTTTTTCAGTCCCCATCTTTATTTCTACCATTCTCTGCAGTTCTCTCTCTCTTTCTGTCTCTGTCCCCCTTTCTCACCCATCTTGTCTTTACTCTCTCTCTCTTTCCCATCTTTTTCTTCCTTGTTTCCTGTCTGTCTATCTCTCTCTCTCTCTCTCTCTCTCTCTCTCTGTTAATGTATATTCATGTCTTTGTGTATTTTATGCACTTCATTAGGAGTCTTCTGATGGAGAACACTGTTAATGGGACGCTGCAGGGGGACAGTTTTAATGAGCAGGTTTTTTATTCCTCCTTTTTCTCTCACTCCTGCCCTGCTCCCTTTTCTCCTTTCTATCCTCCTCTTCCCTCTCTCCTCTCCTTCCGTTGTGTTTATTTTGCTGATGCTCAGAAAATGTTGAAATTATGTTAAAATAACTGCCGCCTCTTTATCCCTCCAGTGTTCATCAGAATGTGGGCGGGGCCTCAGGAAAAGGACGGTAACCTGCACCAATCCTCAGGGCCTCTGTGACCCCGCCTCCCAGCCGGCACAGGAGGAGCCCTGCGAGGATCACTCGAACTGCTACGAGTGGAAGACTGGAGAGTGGTCAAAGGTGTATACACACACACACACACACCTGTATGAGTAGCCTCATATATCCACCAATACTCACGCATTCTAGTCAAAAAAATCTTCCTTTTCCATAATTTATAGATTTTATGCAGAATTTTTGTCATTTCCAACATCTCAATCCCAAATCTTAAACATTAGCCCAGAAATAATCAATAAACTCCTCAAATAGACATTCCTTGATATATAAAAGCAACATGAAAAAGTTCATTTAGCAGATTTTCTTTGAATCAGATGATAATCCTAGTCGGGCGGTGCTGGAGTCTATCCCAGCTCTCCGGCAGGGACACACCCTGGACAGGTCCACACACTCACACAAACACACCTAATGGCCAATTTAGCATCTCCAGTCCCCCTGCTTGTCTTTGGATGGAGCTCCAGGATGTCCACTCCACACAGAACGGACCCAGACCGTCCCGCCTGGGAATCAAACCCGCAAGGCATAAAAACAAATAAAAGAAATGGACTCAATAACTGCAGACACCTGCAGAAACCTTCTCTGGCGTTAACCAGTTTCCGGGCCGAGCAGATGCCTGAAATCAAGTGCAGTGCCAAGTGTCGGATGGAAAGGTGTAAAACAAGCTGCCTCCGGACTCTGTTCTGTGGATGAATCCCGCTTCCCTGTGTCTCCGTCCAATGGAGGAGTCTGGGTTTGGTGGATCCCTGAAGAATGATGTTGCACTGTGCCACCTGTAAAGTTTGGTGAAGGAGGGATAATGGGATGGGGTTGATTTTCCTTTCTTTCCTTTCATTCTTTCTCCAATCATCCCTGCATGCATATATATATATATATATATGACATGCATCATTATCCTCTCTCTCTTTCTTTCTTCATTGCTTTCATTTCTTTCCCTTTCCACACACCACCCCATAGACCTATCAACACACACACACACACACACACACACACTCCAACTGGTGTGTAAACAGTGATCTCTATGTTCCTCCTGTGCTTCCCTTTCACTTGATATTCGGCTCCAGTTCTCAGCGGTGAGTCCAGCCTGGCTTCGGCAGAGACGTTCACAATAACAGGCTCTCAGCCGCCGACACTGACACACAGTTTAGGAAGGAAGCAGAAAAAATACCAATTCAGAACACGCTGTTTCCACACTCCCGCCCACTCCACCAGGAGTCCGTCAGAACCAGGAGTTTCGAACGGCCAGAAGATGTGGATGAATTTATGCAAACTCGCACCTTAAAACTGAATAAATACAAATGATGAAAGATTGATCTGGAATACGATGCCTAATGTAGAGACCGCTGTGTCATTTTAGGTCATCTGCAAACTCCTCCAAGTTCAGTCATCTACATTTTCTGCTTCTCGACAACCGAGTTGATCCCGCTTTTACACCCACCAGCTGATCAAACCCCTCCTCCACATCTCAGATGTGGATTTAATGTCTGGTTCCATTTTCTCAGTGATGACTTCTTGAGTTAGAAGGAAGGACAGGACCACTTGTTTTGAAGCAAAGTAGAGCTCTCCCCAGAGATCAAAGCCTTAAGTGCTTTTTATCTGAAGGAGGAGTCTCCTGAGGTCTTCCAGATCCAGCGGGGTTATTAGGGGTCCCATCTTCTTTCTTCATTTGTAATCCTTTTTTTAAGATTCACAGATTTTTCCTTTGACATTTCTCTTCCTTATGCAGGTGTCTGATCTAATCTCTCCTTTAGACATCTTATAGGCCTCCTCTGCACAAGAGAGGCAAGTGTGGCGGCTGAGGTGTGTGTGTGTAGCTGCTTTTGGGAATCTGTGTCTCTTTGAAAGGGATCCTGATGCTTTGTGAGCAGGCACTATTGGGAGGTCGTGGTTGAAAGTGAGTGAGTGAGTTTAGGGGTGGAGTGAAGTCAGTAGTGGGCAAATGGAGTATCGAAAAACTTGACATTTTACTTTTTATGGTTTTCTGTGCAATTTCACTGATTCTGCTTCATTCCTTCACCTATAAAAGGAATTTTGAAATGAATTCATTACACAGATGGGAGGTCTTGGACTTTTGCACCGCACTGTATGTTTGTCCACCAGTGATGGATAAACACCTACCTACTGTTGGAGAACAAACAGATCGTGGGGTAAGGCATTAGCAGAAGGCCTGCTGAGCTGAGTCAGAGTCAGGGAGTGTGTGTGTGTGTGTGTGTGTGTGTGTGTGTGCGCGCATTAACTGACCTGCTGATGCATGTAGACCCTCGCTGGCTGCTTTTCTGCAACCATTCTACAACAGCAGAGATGATTATTGCACTCTCACTTTCTCTCTTTTTCTCTTTCTTGCTCTTTTTCTTTCTTTCTCAACCTCTTGAGTATTCTGTCCAACAGTAATGAGCCCCTCTGACATCACTAAAGGCTGCGCCAGCTCATTCTCATAAGGTTTTGAATATACGCGTTCACTTGTTGGCCATTTTATTAGAAACCCCACCTTCTGTGCCCTCCGACTGGCCACTTTATTGGAAACTATTCCTTGGGGCAGCGGTGGCCTAGTGGTGAGGGAGTCGCCCCGGATCGGAAGATTGTGGGTTTTGATTCCCACCCCAGTGGGTTGCCCTGAGGTACCCTTGAGCAAGGTACCGTCCCCATCACTGCTCCCCGGGCGCTTTCAGTAGCTGCCCACTGCTGCACGTATGTGTATGGGTTAAATGCAGAGGTCCAATTTCGTCGTGGTTCACTGTGTGCTGTGCCGTGACCTCGCAATGACGAGGGTTGTCGCTTTCACTTTCACTTTTGTACTACCATTCTCTGGTCAGGTGGTCTAAAATATCTACTCTATTTGGCTCACAAACTTTAAAGAAGGACGTAAACAAAATCGAACCTCAACAGATTGGCCACGGCCTTTATTTGACATCCAATCGGGAGCCAGAAAGAAGCAGACAGCGAGTTTTTTTCAGATTTTGCCCCATTTTTATGTTTAGGATTAGGGCACTTGGCATAAAAAGTAACTCCAAACATCGTCCTCCTCCTGCATGCATCACTAGTGATGTCCAGCTTTCAGACTCCTGTAGGGAGTGTCCTATTCTACAGAGACTTAATTCAGCCAGGGGACTTTCAAAGCTGGCAGCTGGAGCCCTCCGCTCTGTCCTGGCCTCGGATTATGAAAAGGTACAGCAAAGAAAGAAACTCACATCCCATCAGTGCCCCTGACCTGACCGAATCACCTTCCAGTCGCTCCCTGCACGCCAGCGCAGATGGAGAGCGGTCTGTCTTTTAGAAAGGACGAGTGTGCGGGATGCTGAGGGGACCGGTGAGGTCAGCGGATGATGGAGGTGTTAGCCTTAGAACTTCACACTTATTTCTGCCAGGAGTTCAGAAATGAGAATCCAGTCAACAGAGGGATTGGAAATGGTGTTGGCTTGCTGTCAGGACCTTTTTGTCCATGGCTCTCTAATGGGGCTTTTCCTCTGGCTCCTGGGGACGAGCTGCACCACGAAGAGACATTTGTCCTTCTGCTCGTATCCAGACCAACGTAATCTCGCTTCTCTGACCCCAGATCGTCCAACCTGAGCTGTCACAATATACTTGTTCCTAATTCTGTGCATCCTCGTCACTGCCAATGCATATCTCAGCATCTTTAACTTAAGCTCCGCCTCCTGTCTTGTTCTTCAGCACCACTGCCTCCAACCCGCATAACATGGCCGGTCTCACCGCCATCTTGTAAACCTGGTACGAGGTACCCAACATTGTTACCCTGGTGCTGTGGTGCCCTGTGGGTGTTCACCATGGCAAATAGTCACTTTCACTTCTCACTTTACAGTTTGCAGAAAGTGAATGTGAAAGTGACACTTTGTCATTGTGAACATGCAGATAACCAGAACGAAATTCAGCCTCTGCTTTTCACCCCACACACCATGCAGTAGTGGACATCCTTATCAAGTGCCCAGGGAGCAGTGATGGGGGCGGTACGTTGCTCAGGGGTACCTCAGGGAAACCTACTGGTCTGGGATTCAAAACCATGACCTTCTGATCCTGGGGTGTAGTCATTAAACACTAGGACCAGTAAGAATACAAGTTGTCCCCAACTGAATAAACTCACACATCACGTCTTGGCTGATCTACATAAAAAAAAAAAAAACAGACCAAAAAAAGAATAAATCCGATTTTTATCCACTCTGTCATTTTCAGTCAAGAAGGTTTATTGCCCTGTAGAAGAAAATTAATAAAATACTGGCAGTCCTTTGTGTGTTTTTCACTGGAACCAAAGCTTTTGTTCTATCTGTTGTGCATCTGCAGCCTGTATGTATAACAGATGCTTGAGTTCCAGCGGAGAGCCGTCAATAGAAATACGCTGTTCCTCCAGAAACGGCCTTAATGCACCTTGTTAGATTATTCTGATCAGGGATTATGGAGGATTAACACATGCAGATTAACTGTGTAACTGGCTGGGACTGGCCTGGCACCGCTGTGCCCATTCGAGGAAACCGTATTGCACAAGTTAATCCGGACTGAACTGCGAGATCTCTTCTCCGCTGTGGATGTTCAGATGCTCGGCTGGTTCCTGAGTGTCATCTTTGTCCAATTATTTGAAACACATTGCCAGTGCTGGCAGCAAATAGCAAAATTAGAGGCTGCACTTCTCAATTGGCTGCGAGATTGAAACTTCCTGGGTTCTCCAATTGCTTGGAGTGACATCAAATTGCATTACATCCTGTGTTTTCCTCCCAGTGCCCAGTCTGTGGATTGGCTTGGAGGACTACCTGTTGGTTGCTGGTTTTTTGAGTAGAAAATTTGGGAGGAGGATAATAGAAAAGTGTAAAATGGATAGTTTGGCAAAGAAAATTAAATTTCTGCAATTTTTCCATCATCGAAAGTATCCTTGAATCTTCAAGATCGCTGGTGTTTTTAGCTGTATGACGTACTTATCTCCACTTTTTAGACACACTTACTCTCACTCATTTTCTGAGCTGCTTGTTTGAAGCAGCTCAGAAAAGGTGTAAGGTTTGTGTGTAAGGTTTGAAGCTGATAGTCGAGTCTGTAGTTGGAGGTCATTAAAAGGTTTGAAGCTGATAGTCGAGTCTGTAGTTGTTCATTAAAAGGTTTGAAGCTGATAGTAGAGTCTGTAGCTGTTCATTAAGAGGTTTGAAGCTGATAGTAGAGTCTGTAGTTGGAGTTCATTAAAAGGTTTGAAGCTGATAGTAGAGTCTGTAGTTGTTCATTAAAAGGTTTGAAGCTGATAGTAGAGTCTGTAGCTGTTCATTAGAAGGTTTGAAGATGATAGTAGAGTCTGTAGCTGTTCATTAGAAGGTTTGAAGCTGATAGTAACAGTTCTGCTTGTGGAGCGTTGGTTGGTTTTGATTAGTGAATATTAGCACATCCCACTTGTCTGTGTTTGAAAGTGGCTTTGATCAGTGGACGGGATCTTCTCTTAGAAGATTTGGTACTCACTATGAGATGTCTCTCCTTGTTAAAAATGCATTTGAGCCTGACACACACACACACACACACACACACACACACACACACACACTGCAGCCATTGAGCCAGCCAGCTGTAGTAACCCTCCCCTCCACTTTATTTATATAGGCTCCTGCAGAAGGCCGGGCAGAGATGGAGTCAGACCCGGCCTGCTGATTTGATTTTCACCAGCCAGTCACTGCTTGTAAAAGTGAAATATTGGCTCGTGGTGAAAGAAGTCTGGGTAGGCCTACTCATAGTGGGGTACATAGATTGCTTTGCAGCTGACGCCTCCAAAAGCAATGCGTGACTTTGCTGCTAGGCGGTCTGTAGTCTGTACTTGACTGAGCAAAAATCCTGTGTTTTGCCCTGCATGAAAACAAACCCATCCCTGACCTGACTGGAACATCTACGAAATTAGAGCTTTATTAGATTGCTAAGGTTTACATGCCCTATGGACCCCAAAATGACCACCTAGGGGATGTAACGAGTGGCAAATTTCCCAGCCTGTGACATCTGCTGGAGAGTCCACTTGCATAACAACTGCGAATCATTGTAATTAGATAATCTGTGGACTCCAGGCTCTTTATCAAGACAAATGCCAAGTGGAGGCTGAGAGAAGTGCTGACACTTGGAAGGTTTGGTACAGCGAGAAGTAGGGCGCCCTAATCAAGCGCTGTGCCCTGCTTTGTAAAGGAGTTCAGCCTGCAGACTGCATTCATCACAGCAACAGAGACGCCAACCAGCCTCCTTTAACGTCACTTACATCATGCAGTGGGAGGCTACACTCCTGCTTACAACATGGCAACCTGCTGCTTTATATTCAGAGCTGCAGGAGAAGACTCACTCAGAGCATCTGACACATTTTCAGAGTTGGCTTACTGTTGGAGATCACACTGTCAGGTGCAAATGAAACACTGCTCTTGTACAAATTTGTCAGAACTGGATGGAAAGACATGGAAGGGACATACTGGCCACAGGCTGGTTATTTTCTGAAGGCAATGGCTGCCCACCAAACCTGTAGACCAGCTAAACCATCATGGATCACCTGCATCTGCTGCTGTCACAAACCAAGACCAACCAAGTCTACACCGACTCAAACAGAACTTACTATCCGCTTCAAACCTTCTAATGAACAACTACAGACTCTACTATCAGCTTCAAACCTTCTAATGAACAACTACAGACTCTACTATCAGCTTCGAACCTTCTAATGAACAACTACAGACTCTACTATCAGCTTCAAACCTTTTAATGATCAACTACAGACTCTATCAGCTTCAAACCTTCTAATGAACAGCTATAGACTCTATCAGCTTCAAACCTTCTAATGAACAGCTATAGACTCTATCAGCTTCAAACCTTCTAATTAACAACTACAGACTCTACTGTCAGCTTAAAACCTTTTAATGAACAGCTACAGACTCTACTATCAGCTTAAAACCTTTTAATGAACAGCTATAGACTCTATCAGCTTCAAACCTTCTAATGAACAGCTACAGACTCTACTATCAGCTTCAAACCTTCTAATGAACAGCTACAGACTCTACTGTCAGCTTAGAACCTTCTAATGAAAAGCTACAGACTCTACTGTCAGCTTAGAACCTTCTAATGAACTCCAACTACAGACTCTACTATCAGCCGAATCCTGTAGAGCTGTTCTTTGTTGCCAGTTGTAAAAATACTGTAGGAATAAAACTAGCTCCTTTCAGGATGGTGTTGGTTTGTTGTCCTCATGTCCTGCTCCTCCCAAAGAAGTCCAAACTCATGGACGTCAGGTGGACTGGAGATCCTAATAGCACTCTAGGTGTAAGTGAAAGTGACTGTTCTTGTCATTGCGAGGTCACAGCACACAGTGAACCACAACAAAATTGGACCTCTGTATTTAACTCATGCAAACACCGTGCAGTAGGGGGCAGCTATGAAAGCGCCGGAGCAGTGACGGGGACGGTACCTTGCTCAAGGGTACCTCAGGGCAACCTACTGGTAAGGGGTTTGAACTCACAATCTTCCGATCCTGTGGCCAAACTCCCAAACCACCAGACCACCGCTAGTGTGTGTCTGTCTTGCAATGGGCTGGCGACATGTCCAGGATGTTTCTCCATCCTTCGTCCTACAAATGCTGGGAAAAGATCCAGCATCCCCAGTAATCCTGGTTAGGATCAGCATGGCAGAAGATGGATGGATGGATGGATGGATGGATTTGAAATAGGTGTTACCAAAATCATCAATCAGAAGCTTTTTCTGTGATTGGTGATGAAACGCCATCTCGTACAACAAGTTGATGGTTGAGAAGCTCTTTCACATCATTGTTTTGCATTTCAAGAAGTTCCTCTTATGGATTTGCATGATATGAGAATAAAACATGGTGAGTAGCAGAGCTCAAAAACCTAATTAACTTGTGATTTTCTCAACGCAGAAGCAGAAAACGCCCACCATGTCGATTCAGTCAGAATGACCATCACCTGCAGCAGCTGTAAAGGGTGAAATTCTGAGTGTAAATGTAATTCTGGTGCTGTTTTCATGGTTTCAGTGCTCATCATCCTGTGGGCGTGGTCTGCAGTCCCGAGTGGTCCAGTGCATGCACAGGGTGACCGGTCGCCATGGCAGCGACTGCCCCATAGTCCTAAAGCCTCCCGCGTACCGACAGTGCCACCAGGGGGCGTGCAACGAAAAAGTGAACGTCAATACCATCACTTCTCCCAGGCTGGGTAAGAAAAGTGCAGCCCGCACTAGACGTGAGCAACGAATTGTTTTTATATCAAAATTGCAGCTTGAAATTAAGCTTTACGTAAATCGCAAAGGCTGTAATTTAATATCCTTCATCCTCTTTTATTGGCAAGTTTAATGCAGTTCTCTCGGGATCGATAAAGATTTTCCAATTTATTAGGACTTTTATTAACAAAGAAATCTGCAAATATTCAGGAAAAATGGGCTAAAAACAACCATTTATTCTATTTCTCTGAATTTGCAAACGTCTAAAACGTCCTTCTGGACAGGGCTTGCAAAGAATTGTTATTCTGCTCTCCATCAGTCTTTGAACGGCCAATCGATCAACTGTCTTCTTTGTCCTGTCCCTGTCCCTGTCCCTGTCCCCCGGCAGCGGCGCTGACGTACAAGTGCACAGGAGACCAGTGGACGGTGTACTGCAGGGTGATCCGGGAGAAGAACCTGTGCCAGGACATGCGCTGGTACCAGCGCTGCTGCCAAACCTGCAGAGACTTTTACGCCAACACGATGCCACATAAAAGTTAATGACCCCGGCACTCCTCACCTCGTAGCAGCTTATTTTTGATGTCTTTTTTTTTTTTTTTTTTTTTTTTTTTTTTTTTTTTTTTTTTGTACTGTCTGAAGTGACACTGTTTATATTATTGTTAAAGATTATTGTGAGTGAAAATCAGTGTAAAAGCAGTAACGGGCACAGCAGTGGATTTTGCAAATGGGATTTTAAAGCTTTTGAGGTCGTGACTTGAAAAAGGATGCAAAAGGTCTAAGACTTTTGTTTTGTTTTTGCTGTAAACCAAAGGTAACAACGTTAAGAGGCAATTGGAGACTTCCTGAATCCCGGGTTGGCTGTTGTACAGCGAGCTCGGCGTTCTACGAGGCTGCTTTCTAAAAGCCACTGGTTGGCCAATAAAGACAGGACAGAGCAATGGGACGATCGTGACATTTCGATAAACTATCTTTCTGGTGCTTTCAGTTTTCATTTTATGTCCCCCCCTCCAGGACATCTTTTAGAGGTCCATGAAGTCCCTGAAAGAGGATTCGTAACCAAGAGCTCTTGCTGTTTATTAATATCAGAGTGCTGTGTGCTTCGCTTTCGTTGGTTCTTGCCGTGTGGATGTCTCGTCTTCAGTGTCTTCGGTTTTCGGTGCTCGTGCTGTCTTGGATGTGTGCCAGACAGTGTCCTGTTATCTTCAGATTCAAGATTAAGGTGCAGAACATTGGTGACCAACCCTGGTCCTGGAGATTTACCTCCCTGTGGAGCCTTGCTCCAGTCTTTCACACCTACTTCTCCAGTCTTGGACAAATTAGGTGCAGGCTGATGACCACTGGATGATTGTCTCTTAGGACTAATCAAACCATTGTCTTGCCCCTTAGTTGGGACATCAACATTTAAAGTTCTGTCTGGGGATCCCAGACAATGGAAGCCATATCGCCCCCTGTGTTCGCTTTAGTGTACTGCAATCTGTCAGAACATCCTCGTGCATAATCTCGTCCTTGTCCAAAGAAAACCATGCATCTCCCATGGCTTTGAATCATATTTTAAAGTTTCATCATTCATTTCATCGTGATTGAACCACTAGATTAATGGAACAAATTTTTTAAATAAAAAAAAAAAAAAAATACATTTTTTATTTTTTCACCGCTATTGATTGGGCACTTGCTCAGAGGCGCCCTCTAGTGGCCCGCTGTTCATTTGTTTAGTGTAATTGTAAGAAACAGAGTGTCCCACTTTTAAACCCCCTCTGTTTTGAAGCCTGGACATGTTTCCAGCTCGAGCTTCCAATTTTCACCTTGTAATATTATTTAGTGCATTATTTACCTTCATATTTAACGGAGTTCGAGTACGACGAAATGTGCCTTTTGTCTGATGTTTGGATGGTGTGACGTTTCTTTATGGCCCATCATTGCACGTTTATTTGTGTGCAACAGTCTCCAACTGTCCACCTTGTCTAGAGACGGTCTCTAAATAAAAATCCCCAAAAAATCCTACTTTCTTCATGTGGAACGTACCGATCGTGTGCTTGGAATGAAAATGTCCTACATCGATACAGAAGTAAGGATTGTTTTTTGGCTTCTCCTGTTACGTGACCACTGCTTTTTTTTGGACCGTGAAGGAATCAAGGAAAGCAAAGGTCCTACCAAAGTCGTCCTCACGCGGGGAAACCAGGGCTGGGCTTTAAATCTGGGGCGAGATCGGAAGCGTTATACATGTTCATAACAGGTCATAACCTCGCTGAGCGGAAATGTGAACTTTGACTGCAGGTTTGGGCTTCACAGAACAGTGTGTGTGTGTGTGTGTGTGTGTGTGTGTGTGTGGGTTTAGATGTCCTAGCCCCTGTTTTCTGCTTTTTCAGGCAGCACAGGGCTCAATTGGTGCTAGACAAATTTCACTACTGTGGAATTCAGCAGTTCGTGTGTGTGTGTGTGTGTGTGTGTGTGTGTGTGTGTGTGTGTGTATACACAGCACTGTGCAAAAGTTTTAGGCAGGTGTGTAAAATGCTGTAAACAGAACGCTTTCAGAAACGGAAGTGTTGATCATTTATTCTCATCAATCAACAAAATGCAGCGAATGAACAAAAGAGAATCTAAATCAAATCAATATTTGGTGTGACCACCCTTTGCCTTCAAAACAGCATCAGTTCTTCTAGGTACGCTCGCACACGGTTTTTGAAGGAGCTCGGCCGGTCGGTCGTTCCAAACATCTTGGAGAACTGAGCACAGATCTTCTGTGGATGTAGCTTCCTCACATCCTTCTGTCTCTTCATGTGATCCAGACACACTGGATGGTGTGGAGATCAGGGCTCTGTGGGGCCAGAAGAACTGATGCTGCTCTGAAGGTAAAAGGTAGAAACACCAGATATTGATCTGATTTAGATTTTTCTTTTGTTCGCTCACTTTGCATTTTGTAAATTGATCAAAATAAACGATCATTATTTATATTTCTGAAAGCGTTCTGTTTACAGCATTTTTTCACACCTGCCTAAAACTTTAGCACAGTGCTGTGTGTGTGTGTGTGTATGTGTGTGTGTGTGTGTGTGTGTATGTATATATATATATATATAATATACATACATACACACACACACACACACACACACACAATTTCAGAAACTCCTTTCATCATCATTATTTAATTCTGAAATGATTTCGCTACCTTTGTATTTCAGAACTAGGATCTTTTGATGCTTCATTTACTGATTTAGCGCCGGGTTGCTGCGTATATACACCAGTACTGTATGTTTTTAGTTGCACACATGGTCGGTACATGAACTGCCACTCTGCATTTTCAGTGGTGCTGATTTGAAATTGTTTAAATGTTTATACAAAAATAAATGAATACCTTGTAACACCGGGACCTCACTTCATGTGCATTTTAATATTTTTTTTTCCCTTCAAGCAGTTCATTCTTGTTTAGAAAAAAACAGTATAAGAGTAAGGGAGCGGCTGGCTTCAGTGGAAAGTTAGTTTGAACATCACACGAGTCAGGTTGTATTTAATTATATCATATTTGCATATTTAGCATATTCTCCAGAATTTCAGAACATTCGGGTGCTGCTATAATAATGTCCCAGTGTATCTAAGTAGACACCTATGATACCTATATAACCTATAATAATACTAATAAAATGTATATACACACACCCACCGGGCATCGATTCAACTTGTTAACTCAAATTTCTAATCAGCCAATCAAATAGCAGCAACTCCTTGCATGCGGGCATGGAGATGCTCTTGGGAAGACCTGCTGACGTTCAAAACGAGCATCAGAACGAGGAAGAAGTGACTTTGAACAAGGCGTGGTTGTTGGTGCCAGATGGGCTTTGGATTATTTGAGGGATTTTTAAGCATCTCCAGAGTTTGCAGAGATTGGTCCGAAGAAGAACGTCCGGGGAACCGCAGTTCTCTGTTTGAAAATGCCTTGTGGGTGCCAAAGGTCAGAGTATCAGCCAGAGTTGCTAGAAAGACATAAAAGCATTCGCTGCAGGCGAGGTCTGCAGAAGAGCATCTCAGAACCTTGAAGCAGATGGGCTGCAGCAGCTGGAGACCCCAACTGACACTACCGTTCACACAGGCTCAACGAAACCAGATGATTGGGAGAATGTTGGTGAGTCGGGTTCATGTGGGTCAGGTCCACATTCAGAGGGTCAGGTCCTAATCTAGCACCAACAGCATGAATATACAGTTGAGACCATTATTATTATGGAACATTTTTCTAAACTTCTTCTCAATGTTTGCAGCATTGATGAAACTTGATATAAGCAAACATTCACCGGTGCTATTTAGTAGCTTTTGGTACATTTTGTAATATAAAATAAATTTTTAGGCTTGCTTTATATCAAATATAGTAAAAAATGGGGTGGTCAGAAATATTAGCCCCATGTGAATGTTTGCTTTCAAAACTCACCTGCAGTAATGAACCAATCAGCTTTGAAACCTCACCTGTGCAGACAATCGGCTTCCTAACAACATTCAGTCAGCATAAAAAGACTCCAAGAATCAGGGCACCTGAACACATGAGAGGGATACTGTTACCCACCATGCCAAAGATAAAGGCGCTCAGTCTGGAGCTCAGAGAGAAGATAGTAGAGGCTCATGATGGGGGAAGGCTACACTGCCATTTCCAAGTGATTCACAGTGTCTAGAACTGCTGTACGTTCATCATTGCCAAGTGCAAGGAGACAAATTCTGTAAGAAACAAACCTGGCCGTGGCTGTAAGCACAAGATTTCAAGAACTCTGGAGAGCAAAATAGTCAGAGATGTCAGCAAAGAGCCCCGGACATCTGCCAAGATGATTGTTGACCTGGCCTCTTCTGGATTTGATGTTTCAAGGAACACAGGGCCATCGTCCCAGAAAACCCCTTTACATAAAGAGCAGCACATCACAGCCCGACTGAGGTTTGCCCGTGAACATTTGAAAGGTAAAGATGAGTTTTGGAAGTCTGTGCTTTGGTCTGATGAGACTGAACTGGAACTGTTTGGGCACATGGATGTTGCTTATGTTTGGAGAAGAAAGGGAGAGGCCTTCAACCCTAGGAACACAGTTCCCAGTTAACCATGGTGGTGGGAGCATCATGCTGTGGGACTGTTTTGCAGCCTCAGGCACAGGGAGCCTTGTTCGAGTGCATGGCATCATGAAAAAAGAAAATTAAGTTGACATTTTGAGGGAGAATATGCAGAAATCTGCTCCTAGTCTAGACTTAGGTCATCGCTGGGTCTTCCAGTAAGACAGCTACCCAAAGCATACAGCGAAATTAGTCCAACAGTTCATCAAGGATACCAAAAACAAGATCCTGGAGTGGCCCGCACAGAGCCCAGACCTCAATCTTATTAAGAATCTGTGGCGGGTGCTCAGAGTGAATGTCCATGCTCAGAAACCATGCAGTTTGGAGCAGCTAGAACAATCTGCAATGGAAGAATGGACCAAAATCCCTCAGGAGACCTGTGCCAACCCAGTACAGAACTACTCTAAGAGACTGTTCAGTCGTGGCTCAGAAAGGGTACACTGTTGACTATTCATGGCCAGGGGGCTAATAATTTTGGATGTCTCATTTTTGCCCTTTCTTGTTTCAACTCGGTGTATGAAAGTGAAAGTGACTATTCTTGTCATTGCGACGTCACAGCAGACAGTGAACCACAACGAAATTGGACCTCTGCATTTAACCCATGCGCACAAACACCGGGCAGCAGGAGGCAGCTATGAAAGCGCACGGGGAGCAGTGAGGGGGACGGTACCTTGCTCAAGGGTACCTCAGGGCAACCAACTGGTGAGGAGTTTGAACTCACAATCTTCCGATCCTGTGGCCCTTGTTGGACCTTGTTTTTTATAGTGTATTTGTTTCCAAAATAACAAACACTTGTTAATGTTCATTTTCATGGAGAAATCAAGAGTGTGATTTCTCGGGGAGCAGTGACGGGGATGGTACCTTGCTCAAGGGTACCTCAGGGCAACCTTTTTGCCCGGGATTTGAACCCATGATCTTCTGTTCCTGGGGCCTCGTCCCTAAACGCCAGGCCACTGCTGCCAGAATATAGAAGAGTCAGACTGTAGAAGTGGCTGTGGAGCCTAAACGCTTTGGACAGCGTTTCTATAGCCATTAATCTATGTTGATGCAAATAAAGAAACTTCATCCTGGACCGTTTCCCTGGCCTTTTCATCCTGATCTTCTGCCATGGCAGTGAAAAGGTGAAAAAAACTGAGAGTGACGATAGAATGATCTACTAGAACTTGACGTGTTTGCTGATTTTTTCCATTCCATCATTCATTGAATGGCTGCGTCTGAGCCACTTACCATTCATATTCCAATCGCCTTCCTGAAAATCCAGGACCTTCCCGCTGTTGAATGCTCTTCATTCAATCTTCTCATGCCCTTGGCGGCTGGCGTTCCCTCACCCTGCCGCTGACAACATCCCGCCATATGCAGATCAGCGCTCGTCCTCCTGACAAACGGCCACCTGGCCCGCTGACTTCGCCTGTAAATCCAGCCCGTGGCTCGAGGGCGGTGTTGAAGGACTGTGAAGGTCACCGTCGCTTTCAGGCACCGCAGGAGCTCTTGGTGTCAACTGCCTCTTATCCTGCTGTTTCTCACCTCTTTTTCCTTCTCTACACCAAACCCGATGCCCATAAACCCACACGGCACAAAGCAAGCGGTGAACAAATGTAGTCCTAATTCAAACGCTAGCGTTTTTGGTTTGGACCACATCTAAGCATGGATTGTTGAAAGACTTTATTACAAAGGAAGAGCAACGGAGCCTTAGATGGCATTCATTACTATCTTTGCACCTGGAGACAAAAAAGCAAGCGCGGTCTTTTTTCTGCGCCGGAAAATGTGATGAAACTTTGAAAGGTTGTGCTGAAAGATGGTCCGGAAAGAAAATACAACCCAAAAGCAATTATTTAATCTGGAGTTTTACTCGGCTGTTGTTAGGCTGGTTTCTATTTCCCCTTCACTTGAAGTTTGTTGAAAAAATCAATCATATTTTTATCCCATTTCGCTGTAATCCCCCGGCAGGAACATTACCGCTCATGCTTCTCGGATATTGCGCTGGGCTTCACCAGATATTAGACTGGGCTGTATTAATTATCGCTTGAATTTTGAGCTGGAGGTGCACGGAGAACAGAAAGAGCTTGAGGAGCATCTGGAGAGGGATGAGACGAGGGCTTGCTCTTTCAGAGCCGGTCAAAGCGGGCTTCCATTACTTTATGTGCTCTAACAAATGATGTCATCTCATGGTTAATGTTTCCCAGCAATGAAGCAGAAAAATGTCTTTCGGTGGGATGGAGCCCATATATAACCCTAATCGAAACGTGCTCTTATGCCAAAACAAACCCTTTTATGTTTCTCTACTCGTCCTGATTCTTGGTATGACACCCGTCATTAGGCTTTGATCAAAATATGACATCAGTTTTCTCATGACGGCTCACAGGCTTGAGCTCCGATCTTCTATCAGCTGCTCCCGTTTAGGGCGGATCATCCGTCTCCGTTTCTTCCCGTCCTCTGCATCTTCCTCTTTATTGACCTCCTGCATGTCCTCTCTCACCACGTCCATAAACTTCCTCTTTCCTGGCAGCTCCAACCTCAGCGTCCTTCTCCTGAGACTCCTCGTCTCTCCTCTGCAAGTTTCCATTTACAATAATTACATTTGACTTGTACTGCAATATAGGACCGTTTAAGTCCATGCCATTCTTCATTAGCGTCCGTCTGCGCCTGGCTGGCTTCTGCTCCTCCTTTTGTTTTTTTTTCAGCTTTGCCCTCCAGATCTCTGCGCCGGTGCTGTGAGGATGCAAAAGGACTCCACGCGCCGCTGATTTACAGCCTCAGCAAGGGATTCTGGGACTGCTGCGGTGCGGAAGACGGGTGAAAGTGCGAAGTCTCGGATGTCCCTTCGTACCTTCATACGGCTGATACAGCAATACCAGCTGCACTTCTGCCTTTGTCTTTCTGCAGGCAGAGCAGCGCAGGGTTGGGATAATCCCCTGAAGATGAGGAAGGTTGCTGGACACGAAGGAGGAGACAGAGGTTCATCTCATGGGGAAAAAAGTTCGAATAAATCAGATCCTGATCCAGATCCGAGATGCAGAAGGACCCTGAAATAGTCCAGCCAGGCAGTGATGTACCTGTGCTCACTGGAGTTCCACTTTCATTGAGACTTCACTGCAGGGGGACGATGTTATTCCCGGCTATTCCCTCATTAAGCCTCATCAAGCTGATAATTATCTGACTGCTCATGACTAATTTATCAAGTAACTACACTGAAATAAGCATCTTATTTATAATTTAGCATCATTTTTGCACAACATTATAAGCAAAGTGTGGCGATTGGGGTATGAAGTAGGACACATGCAAGAGGAGAGACGCAGTGGTACCAGAGACACTGGGCTAAGCAGGTTTTTTTAAATTTACTTTAAAGCACCACCCGGAGGGCAAACAACTCCTTTCCACTTTTACAGCTTTTATTAGACGATGTTATCTAGAGTGACTTCAATTCCCTAATTACAGAGAGAGTGTCCCTGGAGCAACTTGGAGATAAGGGTTTTGCTCAGGCATCCAGTGGTGGTGGAGCTAGAGGCTGGATCTGAACCTGTGACCTCTTGCTTTATGGCCCAGTATCCTACCACTATACCACCACCACCTCTCCATCCATCCACCCATCCATCCATCCATCCATCAATCAATCAAGCCCATCGCCGTTCCACTGTATGTGTTCAGTTCACTGGGTTACCCATCCAGCAGAGGTCTTCTTGTCATCTGCATCTTCCTCTTTCACACCATCTGCCTGTACATCTTCTCCCACCACGTCCATAAACCTCCTCTTTGTTCTTCCTCTTCTTCCTCTTTCCTGGCAGCTCCATCCTCAGCATCCTTCAACTGATAAAATCCTCGTCTCTCCTCTGGACACGTCCAAACCAACAGTCTCACTTCTCTCACTTTTTCTCACAGTCGTCCAACCTAAGCTGTCCCTCTAATGTACTCGTTCCTGATCCTGTCCATCCTCATCACTCCTGACTCAGATCTCAGCATCTTTAACTCTCAAACCCTCTGCTGCCTCCAACCCGTATAGCATAGCTGGTCTCACTACCATCCTGTACATCTTCCACAAGAATTTTCAATAGTGATTCAGTATCTGCACTGCAGGATTGGTCCAAGACTGGGTTAAAAAAAAAAAAAAGAAATAGGAAAATGAAATGAAAAACATCAAAGGTTTGGTAGGGAAAATAAAGAGACGGTTCTTCTCAAATGGCCAGAGAGTTCTCATCTGGGCTAGTTAAATTTTTGCCCATCACCATGGCAAAGCGGACAAGGCATGACCGTGAAAACATGCCGTTGTGCATAATATAAAGTACCCTGCATTGTTCTGCCCAGGCGGACGTCCTCGTCCTTTCCGCTACCTGATGGGTTTGAACCTTTCCAGCGTCCAGGTAATAAAAGCACTCTGGTGAAGTGCAATTTTTGTTCTTTCATCTCTGATTAAATGAGAGAATGCTGCAACCATGTGACTCATAAACAAATACATTAGCCTGTAGTAATGAGGGATCGGGCTGGGAAATGCAGTCAGTCCGGAGGTCCAAGGTTTTGAGATTATTAATGTTATCTCAAGCACAGGCTTTCAGACATTTTAAGGCCACATGCTGAAAGCAAACCAAAGAGGCTTTTGAATAGAGCCAGCTTTCCCTGCTCAAAGCTTTCACTCCATGAACTTACCGATGTGCTTCACAGCAGATTCCCTGACATATAATGCCCATTTGGACTCCCTGCACAGGGACATGCATGAGCATCAAAAAACAAACAAAGTAATTCTGCAGTACTTTAGTTCTGCAGAAAGTTCATCAATATTCATCCAGATTGATCATAAAGAAAATGACCTTTCTTAAGATTAAAGGCCGTAAACTAAAGCTTTTAAAACACTGCTGCAAAGCCTTGCTGGAACTAGAGGACTACTTAAACACCCCATTTTAGTTTTAGTGACTATTGAGGTGTTGAAAGTCCAAGTTTAGTGCTAGGCACCATCATGCTCATTGTATGTAAACTCTCCCAGTATTGTGGAAAAAAAAAGAAAGAAAAAAAGCAATACTCTACTATTTCCAGGCCTTCAGGAGCTGGACAGAAGGACTTTTACATTTTAGGCCTTTAGGGCAGCGGTGGCCTAGTGGTTAGAGAGTTGCCCCCGCATCAGAAGATTATGGGTTTGAGTCCCCTTGCCAGTAGGTTGCCCTGAGGTACCCTTGAGCAAGGTACCGTCCCCGTCACTGCTCCCCGGGCGCTTTCAATAGCTGCCCACTGCTGCACGGTGTTTGAGTGCATGGGTTAAATGCAGAGGTCCAATTTCGTTGTGGTTCACTGTGTGCAGTGCTATGTCCTTGCAATGACGAGGGTTGTCACTTTCACTTTCTTTTCACTTTAGAAGCTGGACAGAAGGACTTTTACATTTTAGGCCTTCAGGAGCTGGACAGAAAGCCCTACTACACTCCTAATTTTACGGCTTTGGAAGTTAAACGGAAGGCCTTTCCTATTTTAAGATCTTCAAGAGCTGGACAGAAGGTCTTAATCTCATATTTGTAGGTCTTCTGGTGCTGGAAATAAAGGACTTACTCTCCTTTCCTAAGGCCTTCAGGTGCGGGGTTGAGTCCGTACTTGTTTATTTTTAGACCTTCAGAACCAGAAAGCCTTGGGATCAGTTTTTGTAAAATCTCGCACCTCTAGGCTTTGGTTTAGTTCTAGATTCTTGACTAAAGCCTCACTCCAACCGGGTTTATAATATTGTTAAAAATATAGAACCACTTAAATACAAACACAGGCTCAAATATGAGATGATGTCTGTGTTTCAAATAAAACCTCTGGAATATTCAACATTTCACTTCATATTTTCAAGTTTCAGATGCTAATCTAATCTAATCTAGCATCCTCTAGACTATATAGCAGAGGTGGATTTGACCTTTTTAGGCCTAAAATGAAGCTCCAAGAGTTTGAGTACATGAAGCAGATCTGGCAGTTAGTATAAGGAAATCATACCCAGTAACCAGGCCCAGTAAAATTTCAGAATTGGACAGAGGTGAAGCAAAAGTATTTGGCATGAAGGAGCTAAAGAGCAGTCCCTGATGAGAATCCAAGGGTCAGCGGCTGCATGTTTGATTTTTGTTTTACGGGACATTAGAAAGCGATGTGTTTTTAAGAAGCTGTGCTTGCACAGCCGTTTGCGGAAAGCAATTAGTCTTAATCTCTCGGAGAGCACCCTGTCCAATCAGCACGCGCTGGCTCCAGATGGCATTCTAACACAGAGTGGTAATCAAGCCAACAGAGACCACCATATTTAGAGCATAAATACACACCCACACACACACACACACACTCAAACCACTAACTTACAGAAGTTGAGACCAACCTGCCATCCATTTAGGCTTTCCGTGTTGGACTTGATGTAATTTAGCTGTTAGAACCCAGAGAGATGCTGCGTGAGCTGAGGCTCATTTTCTTCTGTTGGAGCTGAACGATTTTATTAACACGTTGCTTAATTTCTGGGAGAAAAGTCTCTGCCGAGGGACAGCCGCTGAAATCTTATTGGAAATGTAATTAAAATAAATAATATTCCATTTGTGGTAAAGAAGAGAGAGTCTGGGTTTTAATTGGAGGCCCCATTAATGGAAAAGATTGAAGTTGTTTTAAAATAAATACACTTTCTTTAGTTTGAATGGGTCGGCATGGCAACGCAGCGGTAAACGCTGTCTCCTCACAGTGAGATGGTTCTGGGTGGAGCAGGTTCTTTCTGTGTTCTCCCTGTTTCTGCACTGGTTTCTCTCTCTCTCTCTCTCTCTGTCTGTCTCTCCTCACTATCTTCTCTTTATTTCTCATCTCACTTGCTCACTCATTCTCTATATCTCTCTACCTCTATTTTCTCTCTCGCCTCTCTGTTTCTTTCTCACTTTCTCACTCTTCTCTCTCTGTTTCCTGCTAGCTCTCTCTACTATCTCAGTCTTTTCCTTTCTCTCTCTATCTCTCTTTCTGCACTCTTCTCACTCTCTATCCATCTATCTATCTATCTATCTATCTATCTATCTATCTATCTATCTATCTATCTATCTATCTATCTCAGAAACTCCCAAACACACACCTCTGATTGTGTCACATGTCAATCATTTCACGTCAGACAATTTGATGCTGTTTGGGCCTCGAGACGAGTCATTGACTCTCTCTGCCTCCCAGAGCATTTTTTCAGGTGAACACAACTGTCAACAGCCCCTCCAAATGAGGCAGCACACCCCGCCATGTTTGCTTACCAAGAGTTTTACTGATGCGCACACACACACACACACACACACACACACACACACACTTGGCTGAGTGAGTCTACAATGAGAAAGCAGTGGCGGAGGCAGATTTTAACAGAAGGTCAGATGAATAGCTCTCTCTTTTGGTGAGCCGAGCATGTCAGCGTTTTTCTGAAGGCGATGATAAACAGCCCCTGCCTTTCTTTCGCTTTTGTGTGTAGAACTCCAGTTATCCCAAGTTGCAGAAAGTCCACTGCTCATGGTTTATTCATTAATGGACACACCTTTGTCCCTGCTCTGGGCTGCAGAGCTGCATTATGCATGTCTGAGGTGTAAATGCAGTCAGAATGGAAGAAAAGAGGGAACGACATGGGCAAGGTCAAACTTTTCGCCGTTCCATGGTAAACCATGTGTCTCGTTGGATTGGACGGTGGGAGTCCGGAAAAAGAACCTAGTGTTCCCAGATGGGAAGTAAGAAAGCACAAACGCATTGTTACTTTCTCACATTATTGCCTCTACACTTCAACCCAAATATCCATCCTTTCTTCTCCTTCCTTTTTCAGAACAGACTCTTTCCTTTGGTCTGAACATTTGGGTTGTCTCCATTATATTTATTCTCCATCACCTTCCCAACATCCAGACCCCTGCTCTAAATGGACAAAATCACACAGAACGGACGTCCCTCTGTGTGTCCATCAGTGAAGGACGGAGTGAAGGAGACGTGAGAGAGAGGACAGGGAGAGTGGATGGTGGAGTTCAGGCGTGTGTTGAGTGTGTGTCCATGACGGGAGAACTAGTAGAGACGTGGATGAAAGTGAAGCGGTGAAGTTTTCATTTTTCTGCTCTGAGTACATTCCTGTATTTTTTGCTTTTATACTCTAGGAGACCCTGGAGAGATGGAGATGCTCCAGAGAGGAGAGGAATGAAAGTGAGTAAGACAAAGATAGAAGTCATGAGTGTGAATGAAAGGGAGGACAGTGGAGTGGTGAGGATGGAGGGAGTAGAGGAGGTGAAGGTGGAGCAGTTTAAATACTCGGGATCAACAGTCCAGAGTGACGGCGAGTGTGGAAGAGAGGAGAAGAAGAGAGTGCAGGCAGGTTGGAATGGGTGGAGAAGAGTGGCTGGAGTGATCTGTGACAGATGGGTACCAGCAAAAGTGAAAGGGAAGGTTTACAGGACGGTAGTGAGATCAGCTATGCTCTACCGGTTGGAGATGGTGGTGCTGACTAAAGGCAGGAGGCGGAGCTGGAGGTGTCAGAGTTAAAGATTCTGAGATGTTCGTTGGGTGTGACGAGGACGGACAGGATTATAAATGAGTAAATTAGAGGGACAGCTCAGGTTGGATGTTCTGGAGACAAAGTTGGAAGCAAAGCTGCGTTGGCTTGGACATGTCCAGAGGAGAGACGAGGATGATATCAGGAGGAAGATGTTGAAGATGGAGCTGCCAGGAAAGAGGAGAAGAGGAAGACCAAAGATGAGGTTTGGACGTGCTGAGAGAGGACATGCAGGTGGTCGGTTTGAAGGAGGAAGATGCAGAGGACCGGAAGAAATGGAGACGGTTGTGTTGACCTCTAAATGGGAGCTCCACTAAACGGGAGGTTTTAACGGCTGTATAATACATAAAATAGCGTGTTTATGATTAATGTATATCCAATGAGTGTTCTGGGACATAAGGTCCATAAATGTCACCTTGACTGTTTAACTTTGCAGGAAAGCGTCTGCAAAGTTCCGGTGGCTGATAAGGTGTAATCGGATGATAAAACCATACGTGCGTTTTCCACCTGTTTATTCCGCTCTGTCATTAAAGATGTGGCTCCACGTAGGCAGCATATCTCAGCCTGAGACTCTAAACGGCAGAAGCTGCGTCCGTGGGTGAAGCATTAGAACTGAAAATAATCTCATTAAAAGCCCAATCTCATGTTGACCGGAGCAGTCCCGTCACCCAGGGAGCAGCTCTGGGCTGGAAATGGAGATTTCAGTGAGTTTAACAGTCTGGATGCTGCTTGCTGGTTAGTGTTGCAGAAGTTGCAGAAGCCTGGTAGATGCATAGAACCCTCCTCTTGTGTTTCGATTCATATTTTCTCACTGGAAGCTCAGAGAAACGAGGGGAGATGTTGTGTGCAAAGTGCAGGTTCCAGTCTTTCAATCCAGACCACATATGTGTTTGTAGGTTGAAGAGGAGATGTTCTAAGGTGATTTGGAAAAAAAACAAACCAGTTGACACAGACCTGTGTTGGGGCAGGTCTAATTAGGGAGAGAGCGAGTGTGTGTGTGTGTGTGTATGTGTGTTCAATTATCTGGATTGCTGCCGTTATCGGTCTCCCCGTTGGGGATTTAATCAGACTTTTGTGCAAATAAATAATAATTCACAGGGATGGAGCTGCTGATGCTTTTGGTGTGTCTGTAAAAAAAAATTCAACACAGATCAGATAAATGAAGTCCATAATAAATTCAAATAATAGAACCATCCAGAATGATGATTCCTAAAATAAATATCTAAAATTACTTCAATGAAATGAAGGTCCAGAATGTCATTTACATCTAAATATTTATGAGATGTTAATTTTATAACAAATGTATCATGAATATTCCTTTTATTATTAACACCGAGCGTTACAGTCTAATAAAATTAACCACCAAAAAAATTTTTTTAAATATTTTCCCTATTCTAAAACGTGAATGAATCTTTTCAATGAATGAAATTATATCTAGAATGCATTTATAAATAGATCTAATTTCTAGAATGTAGCTTAAACATAGAAGTATTCTGAATTAAGTAGGACAGTCGATAGAACCTTCTAGTTCAGAATTTAATATGAAATGATGCCGGAAATGAAATCCGTCGGATGAATATCCGAAATGAAAGTGTAATAAATGAATTTCCGAAATAAGGTCTTCAAAAAATTTACATTCAGAAGGTCTAATATCCCTAATATTCACCAAATAAACGTTTATAGCGGTCAAACCTCAAAGCGTAGAAATTCAACAACTGAATATTAAATACAGTGTTAAATCCTCACTTTTTATAGTTTATATCTCTACAAAAAATGTATGTGCGAGTTAAAGCTGTGAACTGACGCTGCATCCAGATGAGAGCTGCACCACCTTCAGCATCCAGAGTATCAGCAGCCGATCTGGGACGGGGCCAAAAGCCACAGGCGAGGGATCGTCTCCCGGGAGGACGGAGCTTCATCCTGCTCGGGGAGAAATGGGTCCCCGCAGGCCCTGCCCGATTTATCTCGTCCCACAGAGACAAGCTGCAGATTATCAATATACTCCCAACCCTCCTCTCTCAGGGAAGCACAATCAGACTGAGGGACGCTGCAGCAGGGACTAAAGGGACTGAATTACAGCTGCTCGTGGAGGACATATAGACGTAGGACATAGCTGAGGGTGGACTGAAGGACTTGAGTGCCCACAAACTCAGTCTGGCACATTAATAAACATACAGAGCTGCTGTAATGAGCCAAAGGAAAACATGGAGCACTGTATTGCTTTTGGGGTGGATTTTTAATGGATTTTAATTGATTTTATAGGCCCCAAGATCAAAGGGTTGACGGTTCCAATCCTGGACCACTAGGTTGCCCTGAGGAACCCGTGAGCAAGGTACCGTCCCCATCACTGCCCCCCAGGTGCTGCCCCCTGCTGGACAGTATAATCTCCATCTATGTCGTTTCTATCTACATGCTAATATAAATACACATTCATTCATTTTAGATCATATTTCTTTGCTTGGAACTTTATTCTGGATTCTTTTGATCTTTATTCAGGATGTTTATTTTAATATATAGTCTTATTTTGGGCTTTGATATTAATGGAGCCCAGTTCTAGGCCTTCATTTTGTTATGTTTTTTAAAAGAATTTTTAAGACGCAGTTTATCAGAATGGTATTGTGGATCGAAATGTCGGGAAAAACTTTTGTCAGGGGATTATTTTTAAGACCTTTATTCTGGATATAATTTAAAACATTTTCTAGACAAAAATAATTACTACAATTTAATTTATTGGAAGTATTTTTAGCAGGAAGGCTTCTTTGAATGGCACAGTCCAGTGGAAGCGGCTAATGGGGCTGTGTGTGTGTGTGTGTGTGTGTGTGTGTGTGTGTGTGTGTGTGTGTGTGTGTGTGTGTATAACTGGAGGCTCTCATTAAAAATCCCATCAGCTTCTACTGGCTGCTGTGAACAAATCTGGGCTTGGTCCACTCAGAGGTCAGTGCTGCAGCTCTGCAGGAAATTCACCCACAATAACATCCTTTCTGTATTAAACCTGTGTGTGTGTGTGTGTGTGTGTGTGTGTGTGTGTGTGTGTGTGTGTGTGTGTGTGTTTGTTTGTTACAACCACACATTAATCACATCTGCTCACAGCAGGGCATTTTTCACTCTCTGTGGTTTGGGGGGGCTTGTGAGCACACAGGTGCATGGTCATGTGCATGATCTGAATGTGTGTGTGTGTGTGTGTGTGTGTGTGTGTGTGTGTGTGTGTGTGTGTGTGTGTGTGTGTGTGTGTGAGAGGGGTGAGAAGTTATTAATTGAGCTTGCTTTATAGCAGATGCAGTTTAAGGAAGCCGCACATAAAAAACTTTGAAAAAAAGCACATCTCTCTCTCTCTCTCTCTCTCTCTCTCTCGCTCTCTCTCTCGCTCTCTCTCTCTCACCCTCTTTCACTCTTTCCCTCTTTCACTCCATATATTATTCCTAAGCTGCATGAAATAGCCTGTTTGAATTCACAATGGTGACATCACAACCATGAAGGCAATTCCAGATGATTATTCTTTACAATAATTAGCCCCGCCTCTTTAGCGTAAAGGTCTGAGAGCAGTTTAGCCCCTCCCATCCAGCCAGTAGCAGTTTAGAAGCTAAGCTGAGATGAAGTGCTGCGGTGCGTTGTTCCTGCTGCGGTTACTGAAGATCTGAGGAAATGATAATCTTTGTGCTGTCAGGAAGGCAATGAATCTCTACAGCTTTCCAAAGGATCTGATCTACGTGCTTTTTGAGACGTGGCAGCCAATCAGATCAGGGGTCATTTGCATGTTTCAGTTTAGGGGGTTGGTAGTAACACTAATATTATAATTCAGGATAAAAACACCACAACATATGAACATATAAGTCCACTGAAGGTTCTAGCAGAGCTCTGTCTGCTCTGTCTGTCACGTCCTTCCTGTTTTGCTCTGTTATTGGGCTGAATATGAATCTGTCCTCACGCTTTATGATCCAGCACGGGGACAAGAGTGTGTCCTTTACATGCAGCCTGGAGTCTGTAGAGATTTCAGCAGATGCCCAAGGCTTTCTCTAGTGTGTGAGTCCAGAACAGGAGCTGATCCAAACACCTTCCACTAATGACTACTGGGGGCAGAGCTGTGCGTGTGTGTGTGTGTGTCTGCTATACCTTTGGCAAAGACTCCTCGTTTGGCTACCTCAGCTTGTGTGCTGTAGTGATGACGACAGCAAGCCGCTCGTCTTTCTAAAGGAGAGATAATGACTTGCTCTAAAATGCATAGTGTGTGTGTGTGTGTGTGTGTATTTATACATTTCTATTTTTAAAGCGTAATTATAAAGTGAAACTATTTGGATAGATACAGACATACATAAATACACACATTTGGACCACCATTATTCTTTAGCGCAGCCTGAACTCTCTTAGACAAGCTTTCTTGTGTGTGTGTGTGTGTGTGTGTGTGTGTGTGATGTGGAGATTTGCAGGAGTGTTTGTGGTCCCAGGCTGCTCATTTGTCCTACAGGGAGGCGTCTCATCTCCAGTGGACGGAGGACAAAGGATAGGAAAAAAAGAGCATTACATGGAATAATACAGCACTACTGTGTGTGTGTGTGTGTGTGTGTGTGTGTGTGTGTGTGTGAGTGGACCACTCTTGCATGACATTCTAGCCTTTTAATCATTCCCCGAACTGGTTTATGCCTTTGCTTCGTTAACGTGCACTTCTCCAGGCGTAGATTTCTGCAGGGTTCCCTGAGGAGCCCAGGTCTGTGTGATGTTCATAAATGCAGAAAATCCAACAGGCCACCTCCTGGACCTTCATATAGTCAACGTCCGATGCTGACTTTGTATCCTGACTTTTACATTTACACTGTTTTCACCTTGATGAAGCAGAAATGCAGCACCTTCTGCAGCTGTCTACACTGAAACCCAACTCCGGTCCAACTCCCCATCTCAGAGCTTTGCACCTGGGCTTATGTATGCTCACTAAGGGGTGCACTTTTTTTCACACAGCAACAGAAACTGCTGCTGCTGCCCATCTCTGTGAGGCAGGACAGTTAATGAGGCTTGAAAAGGAGGCAGAGGTGCACAAATACTCTTGCATGCCTTCTAATAGCATTTGCACACTCACACACACACACAGACACACTGGATCTCACAGCCTTTAATTCGAAACCCTGCTGCTGGAGTGAAAAAAGAAAAGCCACCCCGCACAACAGACGCCCTTTCATCCTTATTTTCGGGAGCCGTTTGAACGAGAGCAGACGACTCTGCCAGGATTCCTTCTAAATCACACTGTTGTGGTTTCCGTCTTCCTGTCAAGGCCGCACATCTGACAGGGGGATGTTATTATTCATTACGCTTTGTTGGTGTGAATCAGCGGCTTCGGCTCTGCAAGTGCCTGAGCACGAAGCTGCTCGAGACGTGTTTATCAGCCCTAATGGAAGCCGGGGCACATAGCCACGCTAACAGGCACTACAGCACGAGCATGTAAACACCAGCTCAGCTCTGCAGCCCTGCGCCCAAGCTGTGATTGTCAGGAGCAGAGACAGGATTCGCTGCACAGGAGCACATCTACAGTACCGTGCAGAAGTCTCCATCCATCGTTTCTTCATCATTTGCTTGCAAAGATCCAGACCGTCTTGTATTTTTAATGTCGCGTTGAGGAACGTTTCTCCAGACGTCCTGAAGGACAAAGTTTTTGGCTCTCACTTTCAGTTCTGCCATTTCAGGATCATCTTCCCGGAGAACGGAAAACAAATGGCAGCTGAAAGAAGAGCTTTGGGACGAGCCTGGAGAGGTGTTCCTGAAGACGACTTAAAGAAAGGAGCTGGTCTAAGAGAGTTGAGGCTGTGCTGAGGAATATTAACAAAAGCTGGTTAGCATTCTACAAACTCTCTTCAAGATTCAAGCTCTTTACTTCTACAAGGATCACCTGCCGTGAAAGGTGTCCCCCTCTCCGAGACAAAAGACATGAAACGGAAATAAAGAACTCGTTCTGGAAACCACACAGAGAGTAAACGTAATGAGAAGAAGGATAAAATAGGAATCAAATAATAAGATGATGATGATAAAGTAAAAAAAAGCTAAAAAAAAAAAATCTGGAAAGGCGATATATAATATAGGCATAATAATACAATATTCCCGATCAAATAAAACATAAAAAATACAAACGTAACATTTCTCTTATGTATGAACATGCATGTTTCCACATTTTGGACTCCATTCCTGCACCTATTGTCTCGTTATCCTACAAAATAGAAAGAAATGAGGGGATCGGGACTTTTGCACGGAGCTGTATGTCGTGTTATTGCGATGATGCAATAAATCTATGTATCTACTGTCTCTTAGCAACATGGAAAGGAATGAGGAACAGCACTGTATCATTCATCGTAACGAGGCTCGGATAATAACTTCCCCAGTTAAAATCCTCTCAGCTGTGCCTTGATCTTACCGGACAGATTAGGAGGCGGCCATGACTCGTCTTCTCTCTGCATCTTCCTCCTCTTGTACCCTTTGCTCGGTGACAAATGTCCTCCAGGAGCTGCTCGGTCTGTCACGTTACACTGCATTAAGTGTGCAAATGGCAGCCGGGCGTTTAGAGACGTTGCTTTTTAATTACAGGCCGTGAATGCGGAGAAAAAGAGGCCTGGCCGACAAAACAGCTTGACCTTTTCACTCTGATGAGAAAGAAAGAGCAGGAGAGAACGTGCACGGTGGTCTTCTACTGTAAGTGTGATCTGAGGCGGAAGAGAAGCAGCAGATTAGAATGAAAAAATGTTCCTTTAACATGCGTTATCGACACTGTTTGGTGCTAAAATGGTATCTTCTCACTGGTCAGAAATCCTGCTGGCCCAGTGTGGAGTACTGTCACCTCATAGCGAGAAGCTCCTGGGATCGATTCCCAGGTGGGACGGTCCGGGTCCTCTCTGTGTGGAGTGGACCGTGTTTGTGTGTGCTTCCTCCAGGAGCTCCGGGTTCCTCTCACCGTCCAAAGACCTGCAGGTGGACTGGAGGTGCTAAGTCCCTCTGGGTGTGAGTGTCTTTACCCTGTGTCCCTGCCCCTCGTCCTGTGACAGCTGTAAATCCCAGACCAGGAGGCTGCTCTAAGGTACCCTTGAGCGAGGTACTGTCACCACCACTGTTGCAAAGCATTTTGTCGTGGTGTTTAGGTGTGTTCACACTGGCAAATACTCACTTATACTTTCAATCTGCCATCACTGTCTGGGATGCCGAACACAGCGGTACAAGGAGACAGAAGCTGGGCAAGACGAACTGACACAGTGGGACAACTACCATGCCATTCAAAGTGAGACACGGGGCATTATCATAGCGATAGACACGGCTCACTTTTATCCGCAGTTCTCTAAAATCTCTTAAGACGGGTCTATCGGACGCACTGTTAGAAGCCTCGCTATCTCTGAGATTCCCCCGCAGATACGTATGTGTGGCGCTCATGGAGGGCCCGGTACTAATTGATTTCTCCAATGTAGCTTCTAAAAGGCCTCATCAGCGATTAATGGGAAGAGAGATCCAGTGAGCGCAGTGGAAGCACTGAGGGAAGGATTAGAGTGGAAGACTTTTATCAGTGTTCACTGCTGCGGTTTAATCTGAAAGGAGACGGTGGGCTTTGTCTCAGAGGCTGGAAGCAATTTGAAAATGAAATAAAGTAAAAGGTGCCAAGGTGTCGATTAAATGTTGAAATCTTGCCACAGCAGAGACATCGCAGGGGTGACTGCCAGTGTGTGGCATCTTAAACTGCTGTCCCTTCAGCGTTGGCGCTGTGAAGTCTGGATAACAAAGTGGATAAAATGAATTCAAGCTAAGAAAAGTCACAAAGGTCATATATATTGTGATCCCAAACTCTGATTGGCTAATAGATGAAACCCAGGGCATCAGATCTTCCGCTTGTTCTGTCCAGATGTCCACTGGACCCTCAAATCTCTGGGAACGTCGGAGGTTACAGGATTGGAAGATTGTGGGTTCAAACCCCTTACCAGTAGGTTGCCCTGAGGTACCCTTGAGCAAGGTACCGTCCCTGCCACTGCTCCCCGGGCGCTTTTCAACGGTATTTGTGTGCATGGGTTAAATGCAGAGGTCCAAGTTCATTGTGGTTCACTGTGTGCTGTGCTGTGACCTCGCAATGGCAACAATAGTCACTTTCACTTTCAGGTGATCTCTTACTTCGGTCTTAACATCTGTCTGCTTCAGGAGCATCTACCAACCTTCAGCTTTCCATGGCCCGGACCGCTGACAGTTCGGCCAAAAATTCAAATGTGATTTACTGGTTTCTTCTCATTTCCAGCGTGATAATCAGCCTGTTTCAGAGCAGTTACGCTCTGAAACTCCCTCCCTTCCTGTTCCATTTAATGGTAGCTTGAAGGAGAGAGAGGGGATAAAAAGGTAGACGCTCATCTCCTCTTCCATACCTCCAAACCCTTCACAGTATGGGTAGGGAGAACAAATTGCCTCATTACGAGGACCTGAATACATTTTAAATGAGGAAACTCAAAATTTGCACTTGTTCGTTAGGCTGATTACTCGGACCCTCCTGCAGAAACACATCGGATCTGACGGTGAACACATGAACGCAGTTCTTCTTCTCCATGACCTGAAACTCACGATTCATTTACAGTAAGATCCAGTCGGCCGTGAGATGATCTACAGCGATGACCCGAGTGTTTTCTTTCCAGAGAACGATCTCCTGGCAGTCTCATCTGTGAATCAGTCACTAAATGCATCGGTTTATTGGATGTGATGCTGATTATTCCTCCGCCTTTCAAGAAAACGATGGTAATAAATAGTGGTTCATTTCATCGCGACGAAGAAGCGATTGCATCTTTCTGCACGGAGCTGCAAACGTGCACATTAGTGCATTTATGTTATGATATTACAGTGAGGACAAAACCTCATTTCTCCATGCAATTCACCAGGGAAAGAAAGAAAAAGGCAAGGGAATGCGGTCCAGTTCTTTTGGTCCACTCACACATGTTTCTTGTTAACGTGATTTACTGCGCTGTGCACAAATCTTCATTTCTTTCAATTTTGCTAGGGAATTACTTTGTTGGTGCAAAATAGTATTTTAGTCTCAAACTCACCAAAAAAGCAATTGCACTGAAAGTGAGAACCTTCTGTCTTTCAGGAAGCCTGGAGAACTGTTCCTCAACAGGACTCTTTGGATGCAAATATAAAAAACGTGGGATGAAAGCTTGCAGGGAATGTGAAGTGCTGCTGTAACGTTGCACTTCAACTCCATGCATTTTGTATTTTTCTACTGCAAACTGTTGGATTGCTATAGGAACATGCACATCCTTCTGGCTTGATCTTCTCCACCCGATTGGCTCCCTGCCTCTTGGTGAGCTGCTCAGTCTTCCTGGTGATCACACCTGTTTCTGTGAATGTGGTAATTAGTCTCTGCATACGAAGCTCCAGCTTTCTTTTCTAGATGTGTGTGAATTCTTGCTACTGTTCTTGCGGTTCTCAACCTTGTTATCCTGTTTTTGTGAAAAGCAGTGTGGAATCTGCTTCTCTCTGCTGATGAACCTGTTAAACTGACACATCAACCCTTTTTTCCACTTTACAAAACACATCATTTCTCCAAAAACAGGCCAAAGAAGTATTTATGCACAGCATTTTAACGCCGCACACTCTGCATATGGATTTGGAAATTTCACAACCACATGGCAGTGGTGGCCTAGTGTTTAGAGACTAAAGCCCATAATTTGAAGGTTGTGGGTTCGAGCAGATTACCCTGAGGTACCCTTGAGCCCCACAGCGAGCGGTCCTGGGGTCAATTCCCAGGCTGGACGGCCCGGGTCCTTGTTCATTCTCTCCCCCGTGGCTGTGTGTGTTTCCACCAGAAGCTCTGGTTACCTCTCACCATCCAACAACCTGTTGGACCTGGAGATGCTAAATTACATCCTAGGTGTGAGTGTGTGTGTGTGTGTTTGTCGGTGTTTCTGCCCTGTGATGGACTGGTGACCTGTCCAGGGTGTTCAGATGGTCCGGGTCCAGGTCCTCCTAGAGCTTATTTCCTCCCATCATCAAAAAACCTGCACGTTAGGTGGACTGGAGATGCTTATTTGCCCCCTTGGTGTGATTGTTTGTGTGAATGTGACTATGACTGACCTCTGATGGACTGGCGACCCATCTAGGGTGCTTTCCTTTCACCCTGTGAGAGCTGGGACAGCTTCCAGCACTGCCTGTGACCCAAATCCGGACAAGCAGCTCAGAAAGTCACAGGTATAGAGTTTATTACAGTAAGTACATAAAAATAGGAGTATAACAGGTTTCAAATTAGCACCCATGACAGCGATGACACCCATGACCATGATGAGAAGCAGCGGTGGCCAAGTGGTTAAGGGAGTTCGGGATCAGAAGGTCATTGGTTCGAATCCCCGAGCAGTAGGTTGCCCTGAGGTTGAACCGTTTGTGCTGTGCTGTTTCACGTGGACGGAAATAGTCACTTTCACTTTCACGACTCAAAATGACAACAGCATGGCTAAAAAGGTGAAACAAGACTCGCCAGTAAAAACAAAACTGTGCACCATATATTTCAATATGGAGAAATGAAACATCAGCATGGTGGCACAGTGATTAGCGACACTAGTTTATAGAGAGAAGGTTCCAAAGACGCATGTCAGGTTGATTTTTAAACGCTGAATTGACATGATAATAGATAATAGATGGATTGATGGATGAAAAATATGGTCTTCTGCTCACAAACCTGTTTTCGACTGCAAGTTCACGCCCTGCACTTTCACCACTCGCTTCAATTACAGACGAGTGAGAAACAATTTGAACCAAACGACAGATTTCATTACGGCCAGCGACCGCCGACCTAAAGAAGTGATAACACTGAAAGTGTGCAGTTCATTAGCAGCTCATTTTTGTGAGTATAAAGGAAGACTCATCTATAATTAGCAGCCAGGTCCTCCAGAGTGCACTTCTTGACTGGCAGACCATTTTGGCACTTTGATTGACTCTTCCCTTTGGAATGAGGTCGTTTCTTCACAGTCCTCAATTAACGTTTGTTTATTCACCTGGAAAATGTAGCGCTCCGGCCAGGACTTTGACATCTTGGTTGTGTGGTTTCTCCAAAGGCCAGGGTGACACCTCTGTATATCAGTACAGCGGGTTTAGCTTGAAGGCGGACACTGATCAGACAGTAGCCTGTGGTTTATATATCATCACTGTCAGACCCCTCATTGGTCCGGACTGATAAAAGAACAAGGTTGATAACTTTCAATGCAAGTTAATGTCATTTTGCTCCACGGATATTTCTTCAGGTCATTTAATCAAGAAATGTTTAAAGGGAAACTGGAATTGAAAAAAGTGAAACCCCAGCAGTGAAAGTCTATGCAAGCATCCGTGCAGGCATAAGGCCATTTGTAAGGTATATAAGTCTATGAATGCTGACATTCACGTCAATAGAGGTTAATTCCATCAAGTGGTCTTTGGTATAAAGGCTGCTTTTGTCACTGTTGTTCCAGGATGTGTGGACGCTTGTTGGAGTAAGTCTTCATAAATGATACATTTTGTTATATAAAGGCTTGTGACTTGTTAAAAAGTGAGGTTTAATTGCGTTATCTGGAAAGTAAGTGACTTTCTTGCCATTTTATAATATTTATATAAATATAGATCTGCTTTAACCTGACAAAATCCACCCCAGGTAACCAAACTAGGTTTTAGGGACTAGGCCCCATGATGAGTTTCAGTCCCGGAATTGTAGGTTGCCCTGATGTACATGGAACCGTCCCCAACACCGCTCCCCGGGAGCAGGTGTTGCAGCCCACTGCTCCTGAGTTCACTAAACAACATTTGGACGGGTGGAATACAGCGGACAGTCTCACTGCTCACTGTTCACAGTTTGTCTTCCAGCGTTTCACTTTTCATTTTTTCATCAAAGGGTTTGATAAAGTATAAAAAATTGCTTTCATTTTTTGGAGAGGTTGGGGAAATGGGATGTCACAAATCAGCACAGTCACTCGCTCTTTTTCTGGGCCGCAGGTACTGATTAGGGTCACGGCCTGAGTCTGTCCTGCCTTAAGAGGGAGAAGGGTGGGGACACCCTGGGCAGGTCGTCAGTCCATCGCAGGGCAGAAAAACAGACAATTCAGTATCTCCAGTCCACCTGACCTGCAGGTCTTTGGATGGTGGGAGGAAACTGGAGATCCTGAAGGAAACACAGACACAAAGGAACAAGGAGAACATGTCCACTCCACACAGGGACCCAGAGGAACCAAACCCAGGACCTTCTCGCTGTGAGGGCAACAGTGCCTCCCGATTCATTCAAAGCTTTTCACACTGGATCGGTCTAATCATTGCCCTCCACACCTCAGCGTGCTTCACCAGTCAGTGCAGACGGATCTGAAAGCTGAAATAACAGCAGCACTGTCGAGCTGTCCAATCAGGTTGTGTTAGCAGCAGTCTGAAAGGTGAAGTGGCACTTCATGATTTACATCTCTGAGGAAACCTGAAGCTGCCTTCACCCTCGCAATTTGGTGGATTTATATGAAATGCGGAGCCTTGGCAGAGAAATCAGACGTAAGCTGATGGTTTACCTTTTCCCTGAAACTTTGAAAACCACAATGGACCAAGAAATCCCAAATCTGAACAACTGTGGTTCCTCCTTCTGTCTGGTTACTATCACGACCACAATGAACGGTTTCTCCAGCATCTCACGTCAAATCCTTTAGAAGAACTTCCTTTATATCTAAATGTTAAATGGCTATTTTTGTGTTATTTAACCATTTTCATTTGAATTCTACATGGTGTGGGACACAGACAAAGCCTGATGTGCCACAAAAAGCTCTGATCTTCATGACGCAACCCGCAACTTCCATATAAGGCCTTGTTTTTTGCTACCACAGAGATTCTCATGTCACATTTGCAGCACAGATCCAAGACAAAGGTTCTCTAAGAGTTAATCTTAACTCTGAGCTTAAACCTGGTTCTAATTCTTCTTCAGGCTCTAACTCAGACCAGGATCATCAGCACTTTTCCATCTGCAGATAATCTTTAATGTACTATTCAAATGGTGATATTTCTCACTTAATACAATGTCCCAGTTTAATCCTTCATATATTTTCCGGGCAGGTTATTTTTCAGTGAGTAAATTACTCCTAAGTTGCTGGTTTTCTGTCGACGGGGACGACCCCGCGTCCTAATCAATGCGTCTTGCTGACTGTGCAGCCTAGAAGCTAAATGTCAGACAACTCCCTGATTTGTGGGTCCTCATTATTTGGCCTAAAGAGAGAAAAAGAAATCTCTGTGGTTTTAAAATTCTCGTAATTGGAAGAATTATCAGTACGCGAAACACAGTACGGTAGAATCTGAAACTTTAATTTGAGCGGCCCACCTCCTTCTCGTGCTCGGTTTAACCCCCTAATCCGCGAATCCATCTCCCTGCGCCACCAAGCAAATCTGAACAGCTGAGCAGGCACAGATATGATATTGATTTTTGAGGTGCAGCATCTTCTAAAAAGGGATGGCTTGCAGGCAGCAAATCTGGAATCACTACTGAAGCTGATGGGCAAATATAAACGAATGAGCCGAACACTTTGCTACTCATAAAACTCCAAAACAACACATGCCAAGAGAGGACAGATGACACGCTGAAGCTAAAGTCGTAACTAAGGAGTCAAATTTTTTGTTACCAAATGCTTGTTATGTCAAAATGAACCAGGTGAGATTTTTAAAAGGTTCAAATCATTAAAAACTACATTTTTTGACAATGTATGTGACCATCACTGAAGTTACAATCACTGTTGGCCTGTGATTTCTTCAATAAAAGAAAAAAGAGATCATTAATATATATATATATATATATATATATAGAGGTACTCTTAAGCAAGATACTGTCCCCATCACTGCTCCCCGGGCGCTTTCAATAGCTGCCCACTACTGCACGGTGTTTGAGTGCATGGGTTAAATGCAGAGGTCCAATTTTGTTGTGGTTCATGTGTGCTGTGCTGTGACCTCGCAATGACAAGGGTTGTCACTTTCGCTTTCACTTTTTCTCTTTTTTTTTCCCCCCGACTGCTTCCGTTTAGGAGTCGCCACAGCGGATCATCTGTCTCCATTTCTTCCTGTCTCCTGCATCTTCCTCCTTCAAACCGACCACCTGCATGTCCTCTCTCAGCACGTCCATAAACCTCCTCTTTGGTCTTCCTCTTCTCCTCTTTCCTCGCAGCTCCATCTTCAACATCCTCCTCCCGATATACTCCTCGTCTCTCCTCTGGACATGACCAAACCAACGCAGCTTTGCTTCCAACTTTGTCTCCAAAACGTCCAACCTGAGCTGTCCCTCTTATATACACTAATCCTGTCCATCTTTGTCACACCCAACAAAAATCTCAGCATCTTCAACTCTGACCTTCTCCTTTGGCCAACAAGTTTTACACCGGACGGCCGTCCTGACGTAAACCCGCTATTTATCCGGGCTTGGGACCGGCCCGAAGAAACACACAGGCTTGTGCATCCCTAGTGGCTGGGTTCCATTTATAAATCTGCCTAAAATCAAGCTTTTTAAAAACCTCTTCTATAAAAGCTTCATGTCATCCAGAGGAGGACGAGCTCCCCTTTTGAGTTTCGTCCCTCAGTTTTAACGTGTTTTATCTCAGATGCTTCTTCACGGGGGTCCAGCCCTGGTTCTTTAAAACAGCTTGTTGTAAATAGCGCTCTAGATATTTGAAAACTGACAAACGCTTTGAGCAGGACTTTCTCCCACATCTGAACAATTTTCTTATAAATGCATATTAATGATGTGCTTTATCAGACTCCTGCCAGTGACTTAATAAAACAACAAGGGGTTAAAATTCTACAATATAAAAACATACTGAGAATGTAAGAATTACTTTAAGAGGGGTGTTTGAGGAGGACGCTTGGAAACAGAGGACAAATCAGCTGTAATCATGGACCCAGTGCAGAAAAGACGTAAGAAGGGCGAGTGAGTGAGGACAGTTAGCTGCAGGAAGAGGATCATTCCAGACTCGTCTAGAGAGAGTTTGTTATTCGGATGGCTTCGGGTCTACAAATCAACCTGGAACTGTTTAGTCTGGTCTTAGTTTAGCTCCTTTTTGTTTTAGTTATTATTAGTGCATTTAATATCTTTTTAATTTATTTTATTTCGAAAAACTGTTTTTCATTTTGTATTAGGTTTATTAGGTTAATTGTTTTGATTGATTGATTGGCTGGATGGTAGTTTGATGGTTGGTTGGTTAGTTGATTGGGTGGAAGGTTGATTGGTTGATTGGCTGGTTGATTTGTTCATTGATAGGTTGATTGGCTGGTTGATTGGTAGATTTGCTTATAGTTGGTTAGTTGGTTGGTCGGTTTGGCTGATTGGTTGGTTGGTTGATTGGTTGATTGTTTGTTGTTTAATTGGTTGGTTGATGTTTATGGATTGGTTGGTTGATTGGTTTACATGCTGGCTGATTGGTTGTTGGTGGATTGGTTGGTTGATTGGCTGGGTTTCTGGTTGGTTAGTTGGTTGCTTGCTTGCTTGCTTGATTGGTTGGATGGTAGGTTGATTGGTTGGATGGTAGGTTGATTGGTTGTTGGTTAACAATGGGTTGATTAACTGGTTGGTTGATTGTTTATTAGTTGGTTGGTTGATGTTTGATTGATTGGTTGGTTGATTGGTTATTGGTTGGTTGATGTTTGATGGATTGGTTGGTTGGTTGATTGTTAGTTGGTTAGTCGGCTGGTCAATTTCTGATGGATTCGTTGTATGATTAAATTGCATTGATTGAATGATTGGCTTGTTGACAGGTTGATTGGCTGGTTGGATGTTCGGCTGATTGGTTGATTGGTTAGTAGGTCGATTGGTTGATTGGCTGTTGGTTTACATTCTGGCTAGCTGATTGATTTGTTAATCGTTTGTTTGATTTTTTTCTCAAGCACTGAACTCATACTTAACATTGTGTGTAGCTGTTCTGTTACCTGTTTCCTATCTGCTTCATTCATTTATGTTTTCAATCATATTCACTATTTTCATTCACTCCTAGTTTCTGCCTTTTATGTTCATGATGCGTTTAATTATGCAGCACTGTGGTGGTATTTTGAATGTTCTTTAGGATTAAACATGACACTTATTGGAGACCGGGACCTTTTGTTTATATCCATATGCTCTCTTTGGGAGTTTTCCCTCCCTCACCCTTTGGACAACATGTGTTCATCCAAACCAAACTGGCATATAGAAAGGAGTGCAGCATGTTCAGATTGATTTCTGCACACACATCCATAGGTGTGATTACGTCATTCTAGGTGGAAACAAAACCCCCCATCCCCCCTGTGCAGAGAGCGCGGGACTCTAGAGAGCCAAAGCAAACGAGCAGCTCTGGAAGAGCGAGCAGGAGCTGGAGGAGGAGGACGGAGTTTATCCTCCTTTATTCGTTCCCATCTGCAGGAATGTCGACGGACAGAATGCACGCGGGAAGGACGAGAAGCCCCACACCAGCGCAGACTTCACAGACTGGAGCTCCATCGTTCTGATCGGGAGCACAACGGATGGGACCGTGAAATAGGTGTGTTAATTTTCTTTCTCCCTCCTTGGTTGAGGCTGTAAGGCACGTGTGTTTCCAGTGGTTAAATGATGCTGTGATTCAGAGTTGCGTTTTTTTTCCCTTCCCTGGAGACTGTTACTGTATTCACCACAGCCCAGAACTCCAACTCACGGCATCTCTGTACAAATTCATCCTTTCGGTCGTGTGTTGCATGCATTTTGTTTTCTCTTTGCAAGTATGGCACAGTGGTTTTCAGCACAAAGAGCAAGCTTCTATTGTTGCTCTTTAATCTTAACAATGATCTTTCTATCTATCTATCTATCTATCTAGCACCATGGATGACATCCCATACTGTCATGTATAGATAGATAGATAGAAATTGTGTTTGTAAGGAGGCATACAGGCTCTCCAGTAACTCATCCTCTCTCCCCTTGCAGGTTATCGTCTCTTCTCTAAGATAACAACTGGAGCACCCACAGAAATGGATGCAGTGCCAGAGTATTCGCTTTTCCTTGTCCGGATTCTGGAGGAACTAGACACCAAGTACAGCACTATGTCATATCAGGATTTGTGCAAATCCCTGTGCGCCCGCTTTGACCTGGCCCACCTGGCAAAGCTGAGGAGCCTGCTGTTCTACACAGCATGTTTGGACCCAAGTTTCCCCGCTACCCTATTTAAGGACAAAATGAGATGCTCAGTAGAAGATCCACAGTCTAAGAAGCTGATGGTGGCTGCAGACATCGTCACCATGTTCAACCTCATCCAGATGAACGGTGGCATGGCCAAAGACAAGCTGCCCACGAGTCACAGACCCAAGTTTCACAAAAACCAGTCCTTTGAGTCCTGCAGGTCGGACACGGATGTCTATAAGTACAACGACTGTGAGAGGGTGTACGACATCCCAGACAGAAGGAGTCATCGCGTCTCTCGTACGTCGCCCTGCCCCAGCTCGGAATGCAACAGCTGCCAGCCGTTTCTGCCAACCTCAGACCCCAATTTCCTCCTGGGAGTAAGCAAGGATCTGAAATGTAGAGCAGCATCGCTGGATAAGCTGCAGCATCTGCCTCAGTATGCCAGTGCCAGTCCTCCTCCATGCGAGATGCAGAGCACCTACTTCCCCATGGACATCGACAGCGAGTCTACCACCGACCAGGAGTCGCTGCACATCAACCCAAACGGCAAGGACGTTTTCCTGCCCAACTCGGAACCTTTCACCGTGCACTCATGTGTGCAAAAGCGGAATATATTCAAGGAAGACTTTCACAACCTTGTTGCCTTTTCGCCCCATGTGATTTCCACAGAATCCAAACCCAGAAGCAGTGGAGACTACCACAGGAGGGAGCTACACAAGCCAGCTACCTTCTTTAATCACAGCTTCGAGCTGCCATACAGCAACCCTTACTTCGAACCCGTCAGCTCGCCCATTCAGAGCAAATCACGGGTGAAGCATGAGAGCCTGGATGACTTGCAGGCATCCACGTATTTTGGACCGACCACAGTCACGGAGTGTGTGAACACCAGGAGGACATCGGGGAAGCAAGGCAGGCAGCAAGCTTGGCCTGTCAAGAGTTTAAGCCTGAATGAGGAGGGACCAGACTTTGACAGGTCCTTCTTGAACAATAAGGTACCAAAAGACAATCACCGCCATATCGTCAACACCCTGGACAACAACCAACACTTTCAGTGCACCAAAGACAAGCCCACGTCCTCTCCTGCAGGCTTCCCCAAGAAGTCCAATGGACCGAAGATAAAGGAAATGACCTCAATCGCGTGCGGTCCGAGTGGTGAGAAAAGAGATGGCGGGAAGAGGTTCAAGGACAAAAGTATCAATTGCGCATCGATCCAGGCTGCTTCCATCGACAACGGCCTCAGTGTTGGGACCCAGACAGACCAGTCTGAACAGAGGAAGCTGAAAGACTACAGCATGCACAAGAAATATGGAGAAAGACCTTCTTTCAAGCTTTCACAAGAGGACAGCGAGCTTGTAAGCGATGACATTAGTGACATATTCCGATTCCTGGATGATATAAGTGTGTGTGGCTCTCTTGGGATCACCCAGTCATCCTGCTACAATAGCAACGGCTCACTCTCTCAGGTGACTAAGTCTGATGGAGACAGCTCGCCAGAACGCAACACCATCAAACTGGGCAAGTCCGCCATCAAACTGGACCGTCTCTTCCACTCTCTGGAGAACTCGGATGACGAGCTCAAGGCGAGCGTCTGCAAGCTGGTCCTCAGGATTGGTGAGATCGAGAAGAAGCTTGAATCTCTCTCAGGAGTGCGTGGAGAGATTTCTCAGGTCCTCTCCAAACTCACCAAGCTGGATGAGAAAATCCAAGAACCCGAAGCGAACGGGAAACCCGGCGAGGGCGGCCTGGCGCCACCGGTCCAGACGGAGGTAAACCTGTCACCTCACGTGTTTCAGTGCCACACCACGGGACACAACATAAAAGTGGACACAAACACCGAGTGGTGCTGCTCAGACGCCAGCGGCAGTGGAAGTCTCAGGGTGAAAGCGTTAAAGAAGAGCATGTTCACCCGCAGGTCGTCCAGGTCGCTGACGGAGGAGAACAGCGCCACCGAGTCCAAAGTGGCCAGCATCACCAACTCACCCAGAGACTGGAGGACTGTCTCCTACTCTAGCCATCCAGGGGAGGAGGTTAAGGAGAAGGAAAGACATGGAGAAGGCAAGGACAGACACAGGAAAGCCAAAGAGGTAATCGATATAATGCTATGCTTGTTTTTCTTTCCTGCACTGGTGATTTATTTGCCGGGCACCCATCTGGGCTAATTGGGGAGGTTCAATTTCCGAGAAAACCAGGAAAGTCAATACGGCACAGATTTATAGCACATCATGGCGCTAAGCATCTTTCTGTCTCCTGGGACTAACCTTGACTCAGCCCAGGATTGTGTTCTGATTGCTCCCAGGCAACATTCCCATGCACACTTCTGCATCCCTGTGTGAAAACTCTAGCTGACAGCACGTCCCTTTTTTTACAGTGGTGAGAAGTTTTCGTTGCTGCAATTATCACAGCATGCCAAACAACCCCGTACTCGTTTTATGAGCTCTGAGAGAAATACAGGCTGCCATATTTGTGAGGCCACAATGAGCTGAAAGATAAATGTAGTCAAATTAGGCACACTGGTGTTGTAAGGCTTTGGGAGAATTTGTCATTGCGGAGCTTTTACCACCTCCAGAGTGAACGCATTCATCAGCTTAAACAGAGGGCAGCGGAGCATCGCAAATCCTGAATGCAAATGAACTGATAAAGATTGTGGGGGACGTTTGTGTGCTCCGCTGTAACGGGTGTGGAGAAGGGCGGTGATTATCGTCCTGCCCTTGGAAAGGTCCGACGAGGGGAAAAGGCGAATTCGTTTTATTTTTTATGGAGCTTCTTGCAGCTGTCGATGTCACAAAGCAGCTTTACAGAATCCCAAACAACCTAAAGATGCAGAAAGAAGCTTCTCTCTCCCCCTCTCTCTCTCCCCCCCCCCCTCTCTCTCTCTCTCTCTCTCTCTCTCTCTGTCTCACTATATATATATATATCCTCTTTTATAGTCTCTTTCTCTCTGTTTCTCTATATTTCTCTCTCTTTCTCTCACTTATTCTTTCTCTCTCCGTTTCTCTCTCTCTCTTTCTCTCTCTACCTTTTTATTTCTCTGTATCTCTCACATTCTTTTTCTGTTTTTCTCCCTGTCTTTCTCTATATCTTTCTCTCTCATGCATTCTCTCTCTCTTTCTTTCTCTTCCTGTGTTTCTCAACATCGTCTCTCATTGTCTCTCTCTCTCTCTGTTTCTCTGACATGGGTCCATGTCGTTATTGATATTGGATAAGAAATGATAAATTAATATATTGCTAAAAGATGATCGATTTGAGAAGCTGGAGGTCAGCGCAGACGTTATTTGACGTTAAGTGTGTTTTGTTGGGTTTTGACCTGAGTTCTGAAACTGGGAGTTCTGGGGCATCAGGAGTGTAAACTCTGTGTTGTTAATGCAAAGATAACAGGCCTGTGTGTCTCTTCATTTTTAAATGAGTGTAACCTGATCTCCGGCTGGCCCTCGTCCTCTATGAAATGGCTCGAAGCCAAACGTTTATGAGCCACAACCAACACGAGGCTGTTTTATTTGCTTTTATTATATTCCTCTGCCTTCAATAACACGTAACTACATTCAGTTACCATCTACTGGATGTCATGGCAACTATCTGCCTGTTCTTTAGAACATGTTCTCTTTGATCTCTTTGTTCTAGAATTAAAAACTTGCAGACCCAAAATGATTCAGAGCTACATTACATTATATTCTACATTTCATTATATTCTGTTAAAATCTTCAACCCGTATAGCATAGCTGGTCTCACTCTCTGATATTCACTCTGAAAAGCATCTTTTACTCCATTCATGACACACTGAGCAGGTTTCAGGTTTTACTTTTTGATATTTAATATGCAATACATGTTAAAAATGTCTTTGAAAGTCTTTTATAGTCTGTGTGATTTGTGTCATCTGTGTTTTTCTCTTTTTATGCCTATTTTATCCACAATAATGTTTCTTTCTTTTGCAATATTTTACCATTTTGGATGAATTCAGTTAACAGACTAGCTGATAAAGAGATCCACTTTTTCACTTTCTTTACGCTGATTTTCTTCTTTTCTTTTGTTTTATGACCCATTTTATTTATCGACCATTTACCCCCTACCATTTCTCTCTCTCTCTCTCTCTCTCTCTCTCTCATCCTCTTCAAGTCTATCTTTCTCTTCCTCGTTATGTGTCTCCATGTCTCTGTCTCTCTCTGTCTGTCTCTCTCTCTCTCGTCCTCATTATGTGTCTCCATGTCTCTCTCTGTCTCTCTCTCTCTCTCTCTCTCTCTGTCTGTCTGTCTCTCTCTCTCTCTCTCGTCCTTGTTATGTGTCTCCATGTCTCTCTCTGTCTCTGTCTCTCTCTCTCTCTCTCTCTGTCTGTCTGTCTCTCTCTCTCTCTCTCTCTCTCTGTCTGTCTGTCTCTCTCTCTCTCGTCCTTATGTGTCTCCATGTCTCTCTCTCGTCCTTGTTATGTGTCTCTATGTCTCTCTCTCTCTCTCTCTCTGTCTGTCTGTCTCTCTCTCTCTCTCGTCCTTGTTATGTGTCTCCATGTCTCTCTCTGTCTCTCTCTCTCTCGTCCTTGTTATGTCTCTATGTCTCTCTCTCTCTCTCTCGTCCTCGTTATGTGTCTCTATGTCTCTCTCTCATCCTCATTATGTGTCTCTCTCTCTCTCTCTCTCTCTCGTCCTCATTATGTGTCTCTCTGTCTCTCTCTCTCTCTCTCTCTCTCTCTCTCTCTCTCTCTCTCTCGTCCTCATTATGTGTCTCTCTGTCTCTCTCTCTCTCTCTCTCTCTCTCTCTCTCTCTCTCTCTCTCGTCCTCATTATGTGTCTCTCTGTCTCTCTCTCTCTCTCTCTCTCTCTCTCTCTCTCTCTCTCTCTCGTCCTCATTATGTGTCTCTCTGTCTCTCTCTCTCTCTCTCTCTCTCTCTCTCTCTCTCTCTCTCTCGTCCTCATTATGTGTCTCTCTGTCTCTCTCTCTCTCTCTCTCTCTCTCTCTCTCTCTCTCTCTCTCGTCCTCATTATGTGTCTCTCTGTCTCTCTCTCTCTCTCTCTCTCTCTCTCTCTCTCTCTCTCTC
>CM029380.1:2152759-2276967 GCA_017165825.1 Hepsetus odoe | reverse complement strand
TCTGTCTCTCTTTCTCTCACTCTCTCTCTCTCTCTCTCTCTCTCTCTCTCTCTCTCTCTCTCTATCCCTCTCTCTCTCTCTCTCTCTCTCTCTCTCTTTCTCTCCGTCTGGCCCTTTGCCTGTATGGAGAGCAGCCAGTTCCTGTGCCGCTCTCGCTCTTTCTCGCGTTTCTCCTCTTTTTGGGATTTGATGAGTGTTGCTCTGCCATAAATCCTTTCTCTGGAGTCTCCCAGCCTCTGATTCATTTTTCTGAATGGCACCTCAGGGATCTGATACTTAATCAAAACTCTCACACAGCAATGCCACGGGGAGAAGCTAATAGTGTGTGTTTCGCCACTCGGTCTTTTATGGATGTGTTTGGCTGATGGAGCGCCGTGTGCTTCAGCATTTTCTCTTCTGCTCGGCTTATGTAATACAATAATAACACGTTTAGTTCTTTTTTTATTGAAACGGTGGTTAGAGAAAAAGAGATGTTTGTGCCGAGGGTCCTGAGAGTTCGGACTTGGGGGCTCAGAGTGTTTTTGTGCACAAATTCATCAGCAGCTGAACATTGCTATGAGAATTTGCTTGCATACTGCCACAAATGCAGCCGATTGACAAGGTGTTTCTATGGAGAAGTTGTGAGTCAGCAAAGCACAGAAACCATGCAGATTTGTCAAAAGTCATCAAAATGTAATTGCAAACACAGAAATTTTATGACGTTTGGTGTGAAATTGTTTATTTTAGAAAAACCTTCCAGCTTTCATTCACACGGGTGGGGAATTGGGTCCAGTGATTAGCACTTAGAAGATCCTGGATTTGATTCTTGGATTGTGGTGCATGTTCTCCTCACGTCTGAGTGGGTTTCCTGCAGACAGACAGCCTCCTGCATCTGTATCACCCAATTGGTTTCCAGGAACAGCATTACTAACATCTTCCAGTGCTTTTTTAACAACGTAATCTCAGCTCCAGTGGAATAATTATGACGTTTGTAAGAACTAGAGCTGCATAATACAGACAAAACATCAAAACTGGGATTATGCTGCTAATGGGATTTAAAAAGGCTTGAAGGATGTATTGTTAAAGCTTAAGAATGTACATTCACTCCCCCATCCATAACAGTCCTATATATGGGAAATAAGCGACCCGTTTTCTAATCATTCATCCTCCAGGACCTCCAGTTTCCTCCCACAGTCCAAAGGGACGTCAGGTGGGCTGGAGATGCTACATCAGCCCCTAGGTGTGCGTTAATGTGTTTCTGCCCTGTGACGGGCTGGTGACCGGTCCAGGATATTTCTCAGCTTTTTCGCCTTACGAGCTCCAGCACCCCCCAGTGACTCTGGTTGGGATTAAGTGTCTCAGAAAACCAATATGATCTACAAAAACAAACAAAGCTGTAACGCATGCATCTTCTGAAAATGTCTATAGGACGTCCCTGATGGTAAAGCAGTGAAATCTAAAATGTTCATTACAGAAATGGACAAACATGGCTGGACCTCCTTTTTAAACGTCTTTGAATTGACTTTTGATGGAGGACGTCCGCATACATTTGGACAGGTAGCATTTGTCCTTTTAAATGCACTTTTAAAACTTGACCTCTACAAGGCCTAGGCTTGAGCAGATCTGACGAACTTCAGTAGCTGAGCTGTGTGTGTGTGTGTGTGTGTGTGTGTGTGTGTGAAGAAACAAGCAAGCTGTCATCTCCAGCCTCACTCGGAACACAGCATCCGCTCCTTAGCAATCCGGGCTGCTGAAAAAAAAACCCCAAAAAAACAGACACAAACTGTTCCTGGAGCTGCAGTGTGATGAGCCTGACAGACGGCCGTGCTGTTGCTCAGAACAGCCCAAGTATAAAGAGCTCTCAGCGGGACGGATAGAAATAGAACGGCCTGATCTTAAGGATAAAAACCATTCCACCCATTAACCGTTGGTTAACCCAGCATGCAAGCGTTCAAAAGGTTTGGTGTCAGAATATGAGACCTGCGTCGTGTCCCCTGGATCTGCTGTTGCATTTCGAAAGGCTCGTTTGCACACAGTTCTGTGCAATTAAAGCCTTTTCCAGCCTCCTGCATCTGCACAACAACACTGCGATTATATTCCAGTGCATTTTTGACATTATAATCTCAGTTCTAGTGGAATGATATTGACGTTCGTAGGAAATAAGGCTGCACAATCCAGACAGAATATCAGCCTTGGGTTCATGCTGCTGCATGTTGTGATTGCAATGCCTTTCTATGTGTTAAACAGTCCTTTTGTCCTCTTTTCTTTATTATAAAGGCTTGAAATACATATTAGCAAACCTTTCAAATGTCCATATTTGACCATCGAATCAGTGTCAGCAAACCAAATGCATTTCCATCTCCTTATTCAGCCTACAGTGGATGATCCCGTTTATTCCATCCCTCTTTCATCCGGTTCAAACTGAATGAATGCCTTTGAGTGAACGGCAGCCAATCAGAAAAGAGATCGGTTGCAAATACCAGTCTTAAAGGCACAGTAACAGAATCAGCCTGTTTAATCAGAAGTTGGAGATAAACCAAGGTTACCTGGAGCTGTGATTGGTCACCTGGTTTGAGGCTCATTTGCATATCTGGATTGCAGAGAAGGCGATATTTTGTGCAGCTCTGGGTGAGATCCTCCTCGTGATGAGCAACAGCTTTGGAGGTCATCTGTGAATCAGAGATTTGACATTTGTAAACCACCCGTTAACGAAGTTCTGAAGGTGTTCTTCAGAGAGTCTTTATCTCAAGTCCCGTAACGTCATCCTCGATACAACTGTCCTGAAGGCAGAGAGACCTTTAGAACACTCTAAAGGTCTCTCCTATCTCACACTCACACCTGACATCCTCGACATACGCTGCAGGCTCTGGGTTGCGTGTTGATTGGCCGGTTCTTCGGTGCTGGGACAACATGGAGCCTCCCTGCCTTCTGTGGTCCCTCATGCTGTTTTTTTTTAATTTGCACCTGAATCCAGCCAAGCTGAAGCAGCAACGGGCAGAGTAACACCTCACAGGAGCTTGAACGAGAGAACAAATGCCAGGCCTTCCTATTCATAAAGAAAGCACATCCTTGATGGAACAAAACCTCGCATCTCCAAATAAACAACTTTGCAAGAGAAGGAAAATAATATTTGAAAGTTTGATTGAAAGGGCAAAGTGTTTATACTCGAACAAGCTCGGACTTTAAAAAATTAAAGATTATGTTTCGGGGTACTATGTGGTCTTTCTCACGGAGAGTTTAGTTACAGTGGCTCATAATTTGAAATCAATTTTTTTTTTAAAAGCTGGAAGGTGTAAAGAGGATGTTGCAGCTAATAAGCATCAGATGAGCCACTCTGTTTCTCCTCGTCACCCTGGCTGATGTCCAAACGATGTGACTTTTGTAATGTTGTTTCCAGCTGGTTACATAATGCAGCTCTTTATACCGCAGCTCTCCACATCACACCCACAGCTGTGCGTCAATCAGTCGGCATGATCGGTTCATCCATTTATATTGATTATATTAGCAAATTGATGAAGATTTAAAAAAAAAAAATCCCCATTATCCAGGGTTCTGTGATGTTCAGGGTGCTTCTCCAACCTGGCAACCCAACTCAGGAAAAGCGGAGGACATACAAGTAAATTGTTAAAGATTGACAAGCTCTAACTGGGGGATAGGTCCAGGGTTCGATTCCCAGGCGGGACATTCCGGGTCCTTTCTGTGTGGAGTGGAATGTTCTCCCCGTGTCGGTGTGTGTTTCCTCCAGGAGCTCTGGTTCCCTCCCAGCATCCAAAGATCTGCACATCAGGTGGACTGGAGATACTGAATTGCCCTCTCGGTGTGTGTGTGTGTGTGTGTGTGTGTGTGTGTGTGTGTGTGTGCCCTGCAGTGGACTGTTGACCTGTCCAGGCTGTTTTCCTGTTTTTCTCTTTTTCACCCAATAAGTCCTGGAACAGATTCCAGCATGCCTGCTACCCGACTCAGGACAAGCAGCTGAGATAATAAATGAATGAATAAATGAGGGATTTAGATTTTATAATAAAATTTGAATCAGAAACGGGCTCGTACCTAAAATCTGTTCTTTACAGACAATAATTGTGTTTAAATTCCAACTAAAATGCTGTAAAACGCTGAAAATTGCAGATAATTTGATCAGTTTATCAGTTTTTCTTTGTTCTTCTTCTTTCAGCTGCTATTCCGACCCCCTGCATGTCCTCTCTCACCACATCCATAAATCTCCTCTTCAGGCTTCCTCTTCTCCTCTTTCTTGCGAGCTCCATCATCAACATCCTCCTCCTGATATACTCCTCGTCTCTCCTCTGGACACGTCCAAACCAACGCAACCTTGCTTCTCTAACTTTGCCTCCACAACGTCCAACCTGATCTGTCCCTCTAATATACTCATTTCTAATCCTGTCCATCCTCGTCACACCCAACGAACATCTCAGCATCTTTAGCTCCGCCTCCTATCTTTTCATCAGTGCCACCATCTCCAACCCGTACAGCATAGCTGGTCTCACTACCTTCCCCTTCACTCTAGCTGGTACCCGTCTGTCCCAGATCACTCCAGTCACTCTTCTCCACCCATTCCATCCTGCCTGCACTTTCTTCTTCACTCACCATCACTCTGAACTGTTGATCCCCAGTATTTAAACTCCTCTACCTTCACCTCCTCTACTCCCTCCATCCCCACCACTCCACTTCTCCCTTACGTTCACACACGTGTTCATGTTCGGGTTATTTACTAGCTGTTTTGCTGCCTCTTGCATGAGTTTAAACACTGCAGTATGTAGTGGCATTTACGAGTTAATGTATGTTTATGCAACAATGTTTCATGATGGTTCTGGACCAGTTTTTATTGGTATTAAAGATGAAACGTCCACACGATGAAAACAGAATACAGAGTTAAAAACAACCCAAAAAATGAAGGTACTGGTAGAGCACGCTATTGACACAGCGCTCGCCACTTGCCACTTAATTGCTCGTCCCTCTTCCGCTTTTGTCCTCTGTTGCTTTCAGCGATTTTCCCCTGAAGGCTTTTTATTGAGCTCCTCTATGCAACATTTCAAAGCCTTCTCCAGTCTTGCCTTGTTAATACATGCATCTGTCACTCCACTGAACGACGTGCACACAGTGAGTGGCTGCACTGTTGCAATTCAGCTTAGTCAATGTCAGCATTAGACCTGAGACAAGTCGCTTTTTAGATCAAATTTCCATTGTTCCTCGCCCCTTTCCTGAGGGCCAGTTGCCAGCTGAGGTTCCAAGCTGGCGGGTTACAAATCAAAGCGAGTGTGGAGCTCATATTTCATGTAGGTATGCAACATTTATATTTCCATCAATCAAAACTGCATATGGCCTCCTGTAGGAATATTACTCAATCACTATAATAAGTGGCAGGAAGGCTGCTTTCCAAACGCCTTACCTGGTGATTTGCTTCTTTACTGTTGCTTCTGCAGTATGAGTGTATTTTTTTTACACATTCAGCACCACTGCAGCAATACTTTACTACCAGCATTTAATAATCTGGCACCACAAATCAGTTTCCTAGTAACACAAATCACTTAAATACTCCACCGCCGTTCAGCAATCGGGTACATCCTGATAGTCAGTGTTTTAGTATCAGTATTCAGATACCATTATTAAGCATTCCAGGCAGCGGTGGCCTAGTGATTAGAAGGTTCAGAAGGTTGTGGGTTTGAATCCTTGACCAGTAGGTTGCTCTGAGGTGCCCTTGAGCAAGGACGATCTGTGTGGGTTAAATACAGAGGACATCACTTTCACAATTCAGGAGTCGACCCCGGATCGGAGGATCGTGGGATCGAATCTTACCAGTAGGTTGCCCTGAGATACCCTTGAGCAAGGTACCATCCCCATCACTGTTCCCTGGGTGCTTTCAATAGCCTCCCCTGCTGCACGTGTGTGAGTGTGTGGGTAAAATGCAGTGGTGTGATGTCGTTGTGTTTCACTGTGTGCTGTGCCGTGTTTCACAATGACAAGAATGGTCAGTTTCACTTTCATTTTCATTGAGCTTTCTCAGACCACCAATCAGCATTCAAGAACATACGCCATTCAGCATTCTGCCCTTCTCCAAGTGTTCACTTAACTACATATATGTGTTCTTTGGAACCAGGCAAAGTGGATAATATACAATAATAAGGGACAGCAGTGGTACTTATTTCTACTCAAAGCCAAGGGTGCCAACTCTTCTACAACTTCAGGTTCATAACTCTCTACTGGATGGGGACGCTAAATACATCATTTCACTTATTATTTAGAACACTTTTATTAAAACTCAGCAACCAAAAAGCTACAGAGCGTGTGCGCCCTGGTGATCAGTCCTGGTGTTTCGGTTCCAGAGCTCCAGACAATCACCCTTTATCATTTGTTCTCAATCCTCGCTGCACCGAGGCGCTTACTGACTCTTGAATCCCATTTTTGTTGCCGCTTCATGTCCGGCTCCAATAAAAACCAATAAGCTGATTCTTCAGGCGAGCAAGCTGATTTTCCCAGCCGTTTAAAACCCGCGGCATGCCATTGTTCCCTGCATTTGTTTCCAGCCTTGCTGCTGTTCAGCCTTATGCTGCTAGCTGTAACTGTCTGAAGGTCTGGGTTCACAGCTACCCTCATCCAGGTTGTGGCCTCCACCTCAACAGCACGGCATTGGTTCCTAAAGCCTGCCTTACTAAGCCTCCTGGCCAGTCATCGCTGAGAAAGGCCCAAATAATGTCTGAGCATCAGTGCTTCAGTCGGTCATTATGGATGGGGTAGAGGGGGGCTGATAAATTCTGCACAGCCAGCAACTGTACTCCAACAAAATGTGTCTAAATGGGAGGAAAAAATGACCAACAAGTGTAGGTCCAAGCCAAGAACAGAAGTGTGATTTAATGTGGAGAACAGGAGAAGGGCACGTTTCATCTCTAGATATGTCCTCCTTGTCTCAGTTCCAGGTTCAGTTTTTGTAGGTGCTAAGGTCTAGACACCCTGTTTTCCCTGTAAATAAGACATGGTTTAGTGAAGTTAATCACCTAGTTTGAGAAGCCACAACTGAGCCTAAGATTAGTGCCAAACATGAGGCCCTCAGCACTGATCTGTAAGAAGTATTGCTCCATCCTGTCCCTTAAGAATGAATTTGAGCGTCTACTTATATTTGGCCAGCATCCCGGACTTATATTAGGCCTAACTCATGATTCCACAGCATTCCAGTTGAAGATTGGTAGATACCTCCTCGCCCAGCATTTCTTCTGAAATGATGGATCTCAGGGATGAGTGTATCTCCCTTTTGTTTTGCTGCAGGAACAATCTTCTTCTTCTTCTTCTTCTTCTTTCGGCCGCTCCAGTTTAGTGGAAGCCACAGCGGATCAGCCATCTCCATTTCTTCTGGTCCTCTGCATCTTCCTCCTTTAAACTGACCACCTGCATGTCCTCTCTCACCACATCCATAAACCTCCTCTTTGGTCTTCCTCTTTCCTGGCAGCTCCATCTTCAACAACAACAGCTCCTCCTCCCGATATAATCCTCGTCTCTCTTCTGGACACATCCGAATGTTGCTTCTCTAACTTTGTCTCCAAACCTAACCTGAGCTGTCCCTGCTTCAGAATAAATTTTTCATTCAAATCAACATTTCTCAATGAAGCTACATTCATGAAGCAGGAACTGTACGTAAAGCTGAACTTATATGGGGCCGTACATAGCGTCCAGCTTTGTTTGCAGCCGTGAAAGCAGATCCTGCTGCAGTGTCTTACACGTCCCTCAGGACAGCACTAGGACACGACTTAGAGATATTAAAAACAAGAATTATGCTGCATAATTCCACAAGTGTGTGTTTTCTGCACTACAAACGAGACAGGAATAATTTCTGCAAGCGCAAGGCTATTATTTTATCTGTCACGTCTCTTGTTGGTTAAGCCAGGAACCTTTGTTATAGCAGATGCTGGCTGCTGATGTTAGTCCTTCTCACTGCTGTTGTTATTATCCGTCCCCAGTAGAGCGGATTGTGTGTTGGGTGTTAGTTTGAGTGTTGGGCGTTACTTGTTAGAGAAACAGATTTAGGAACAGTTGAGGAGAGTACACCAATTGTGATACGTCATCGGAAGGGGGTTCTTATGTTCTAGATCAATGGCATCATTTGTTTTATTTTCCTTATTTTAGCAAGAGGTGGTGGTCCTCAAGTTGTTCTCACCTCTGAACCAAGAGGTTGCAGGACTCAAGACCCTTAAGCAAGGTACCGTCCCCGTCACTGCTCCCTGGGTGCTGGATATGGCTGCCCACTGCTGGATGCCATGCGTGGGTTAAATACAGAGGATGCATTTCATTGTGGTTCACTGTGCGCTGAGCTCACAATGTTGTTGCTTTCACTTTCACTTTGCTTTCATGCCAAGTGAAAGTGACTATGTATCATTGCAAAACACGGCACTACACACAGTGAGCCACAGCGAAAGGTATTGTAAATATATTTAGCCCACACTCACCATCCAGCATTGGGAAGCTATGTCCCGTTCCCAGGGAGCAGGGACGGGGACGGTACCTTGCTCAAGGTTACCTCAGGACAACCTACGGGTCTGGGATTCGACACCCATGACCTTCTGATCCTGGGGGTCAGTCTGTAAACACTAGACTGCTGAAATGGAATGACGTAAATGCCATAAATGCTAACGTCAGCGTGGATTATTTTGGAGGTTGGTGTTGCGATAGTTGTGCAGCATCCTAATCTAGTTCTCATCAACTCCTGAGAGTCTTCATTAAAGAAACTTGAGAAACTGTGGTACTCCACATGCCACTGTACTCATAAATATTCCCAGTTTCCCCATGTGTGAAAACAAGCTGGGTGCAAATGCCAGGAAGTTGATCTGGCAATTTGTCTGGATGTGATAAACAAAATTCCTGGCTCGCTCAGCCATGAACAAAAGCCAGAACAAGAACAAGAACATTGTCAGATGACGCTGATGTGACTTTGTATTTCTTTTCTTTTTACATTTTTGATACGTTCACCTGTCTCAGGATGTACCTGACATGCTTGAATATAGTCACTAATCACTGAACAGGCTGGAACAAGAAGGCCCAACCAATGAGAGAGTTCTTAGCCTGCTTATACATGAAAATCGATCGTATGACTTTCTGTTACACAATTAAAGAATACAATTAAACTCAATTATGAAACTGGAGTAGTTCTGTAGATTAAATATAAATATGATTCTATTGAACAAAAAACACATTTTCAACATATTGCTTATCCCTGAAATATCATAGATGAGCCCGAGAGCTTCCTCAGTTATTTAACTCCATGTTCAGGGTCAATTTCCCAGACAGAATACATTTTAAATTCTAGTGAGCACCTTTTTAGAATGCTTTGCAGTCCAAGAAGACACTCCGTCTTCACCCATTATACACTTTTGACTCATTTGAGTCTAGAAAATGACAAAAACGATGAAATTGAAATATGATCTCAGGAATTACCGTCCATAACTTGTTATGGTTAATGTAGTGTGGGACAGCAGTGAGCAAGTGGTTGGGGACTAGGTTCCACAATGAGAAGGTTGTGGGTTTGAACCCTGGAGCAGTAACATTTCACTTTTAGTCCACTGTGTGCTGGGTTTTCACAATGACAAAGACACGTTCTCTTCAAATATAGGCGCAAATTTTAGGTTCTGTTATAAGATCTTCATGGCCCCAAGCTAAATCTCTGAACTGATGAGGCTCTTTTCCACTTCTCCATCCCTACAATCCACTGAGGAGATGGTTTTAGATGTTCCACACTCTCAGTTACGTTTTAAAGTGGGCTTTCTCTGTGGCTTCTCCACGGCTTTGAAAAAATCTTCCCTTCTTTAGAAGCTATCCCCCACTGCAGACGTTTTAAGTGAAATTTAAGATTTTCTTCATCTTCCCAGCCATTCAAGTCTTAAAGACTTGTATTCAGTTGCATGTTCTGACTGTACGTCAGTCAACGATGTTTCAATTTGCCATTTTCACTAACCAATTGCTGCAACCTTTATTTTATTCTAGTTATAATGACTTTATTGTACAGCACTTTGGTGACACCTGCTGTCTTGTAGACGTCTAGAAATAAAGATGTCTTGACTTGACACGTCTCTTGCTCATCCTCAACAGACAGATCGACAGTATGACCCCCACCAAGCCCACCGTTCATCAAAACCACCCAAGGACTCTTATCTGGTCGAGCAGGTCTTCAGTCCCCACCATTTCCCTCCCTCCGTCAAGTCCCATGTGAAGGGCAGCCCCCTCTACACTGACCTGCGATTGACCAGTGTGAATGAAGGCAAGCGTCAGCAGCCCTCCTGGACCATAGAGGAATTCAAACGCAACTCAGGAGACAAGAGCAAACTCAGCGCTCTGGACCTACAGGTAAGACCATCCCCTGGATTGTTTGTGCTTTGATTAAAGATCAGGTTGACCAGCTGGAGGTCAATTTGAAATGATCGTCATGTCAAAGGTGTTCACTATGTATCGCAGTGTTTCATTGAGATTGGTTTGGCCTCAGAGGCAGGAGCACTGGAGGATTGAACTCTTTATTGATGCCGGCAGGCCTGTCGGTGCTTTTGTATGGAAGCTTGCACTGGATCAATGTCTTGCTGCCACACTTGGATGAGGGCCTAGAGGTCATCCTGTAGGCAGCATTGTGTGGACCAGCCCAGAAAGAAATAAGGGATGAAACGGCTCATTGAGACAGCATGAAAGACTAGAAACCTTGTCCTTTTTTTTGTGCTGTCCTCATTGCTGAGGACAGGCCTGTTAACTTTAGTTTAAGGCTCACAATGTTTTTTGTCTCTGGCAGTTTTAGTTTAGTCTTCGACAGAATCCTTGTTCCAATAAGGTTCTTGATGCAGAACGTAATATTCCATCTCTTATTTAATCCTTGACTGCCATTCGGTGAGCGTTATAGCCTTCAATCATCAAATTAACTGCCCTTGTCCTGGTCAAATCAGCCATGCCGTTAGGAGGGTAGCTCGTTGACCTCCCAGTTCACAGTGGCAATTATGACACCAAGGTCAAAGCTGTTTTCGTGTGGTGTGGGTGGAAAATGGGCTTCCATGGCTCTTGCCGTGTATTGCGTTGGATTGCGAGGGCACATTAAATGCTCTATTTCTGAGGTCATTCCCAGGAGAGGCAGAAAACTGTCCAGCGAAAGCTGTGCTCTGTGAAGCACCATGTTCAGATTTCACCAGCATCATTTTAAAGGACTTTAAAGCTGGTCCAGTTAGAGGATGGGTAGGTTACCTGGGACAGATTCCAGTTTGTCCAGTTTGTGTTTGGATAGGTTAGCTGGTACTGATACATTTGTCCAACTGGTGTTTGGATAGGTACTGAGACCAGTTAACCTATACATAATCCAACCGGGAATCTTTAAAAGGCAAATTCTATTTTTTGAGCGTTTGGAAGGTGGAACAAAGTGACCAAACCTCACCCTGCCCTGCGGATGACTTGATGACTCTTTCATCATCTACCTTCATAGAGACAGCTTTATATTTCATCACTGTATGGCCATACAGATCAAAGCCTTTCTCCCAGTACCCGTCACAACAAACTTTACTAATGTAGCACAAGGATCAACTTGCACTGTCAACTCATACAATACTTTCTTCATATGTTACTTCCAAAGACCCAGCCATCCTTTTTAATGTGTTCCTGAGGGACAGTTCTCCAGATCTTCCTGAAGGACAGTGTTGTCCCTCATTTTCAGTCCAGTCTCTGTACCTGAGCAGTTCTCCAGATCTTCCTGAAGGACAGTGTTGTTGTCTCTCATGTTCAGTCCAGTCTCTGTACCTGAGCAGTTCTCCAGATCTTCCTGAAGGACAGTGTTGTTGTCTCTCATGTTCAGTCCAGTCTCTGTACCCGAATAGTTTCAGAGACAGTGTGGGATCATCTCCACAGAGAAAACCAAAGACAGCCGGCGTCCCAAGAAGAGCTTTGGGACGTCCTTCAAGTAGCCTGGAGAGGTGTTCCTGGACTTAAAGAAAGGAGCTGGACTAAGAGAGTTGAGGCTGTGCTGAGGAATAACGGTGGTGGTGGTGAATATTGACTTTAAAGCTGGTTAGAATGAAACTCTGTGTGTTTTTAGACTGGAGTTACCTGTGTTTGTACACAAATCACTGACCTACTGTTTCACTTTCCTCTGAAATACAAAGCAAAGACATGTGGGTCACGAATCTTGCACAGTATTTTAAAAATAGATATTTGTAGTATATTACCTGCCGTTCCTCGCATGTCATGTTTTGGGTAGCCCTGCTCTAGAAATGCTTTAAACCTGTTCAGACAGTATGGTTGTTGATGATGCACGGAGCTGCATATCTACTTATATACATGAAGCCATCCTAGACCTTTACCTCCCAAACAGCTGTAGCTGAGAATCAATGTTTTTCCTGAGAGAACTGGAGAGATAATTACCCAAGATATGAGAGATATTTACAGAGATATTCCCATCGTGTCTTGCTTCTTTCACCCCTGAAAATGTCTAATTTTTCTAATTACCATCCATGCTCATGAATCCTGACGGTGAACACACTCCTGATAACATCTCATTACCAACAAAAAGCTTTAACAAATCCTGCATTTGTTGACTTTGCAATGTGATTCTGTTCAAGTGCGCTGAGCTGTCACACAGCCTGCTGAAACATCCCACTTGGTCACCTCAGCAGTCCCACTGATTGCTAATTTCCTGCAGAAGAAATTGTGCTGGTCTTTTCCAAAGGAGGAAATCAGATTAATCCCTCTTGCACACTTGCACTATGGATGCGAGATTACTCTAAGCTCACTGGAGATTGAGACGGATAATGCCTGCTGTGTGCCTGACAGCTAGTCGCTAAGCCTGGCAGAGAAAGGTCAGATGCCCCTTTGCCAACACACTGGCAGCAGCGGTATACGCTTATTTGATTCTCAGTAAACGTGGTGGTTATTCAGCTTGGTGGAGCTCTGCATGCTTTGCTCCCAAAGAATCAGACTTTCTTGTATTTTTACTGTCATGTTTAGGGACAGTTCTGCAGATCTTTCTGCACGATAAAGTTTTTGTCTTTCAGTCCAGCCCTGTACCTGAGCAGTTTCAGAGACAGGAAAGTGCTGGTCACAAAAGTTCATCTCCACAAAGAAAACAAAAGGCAGCCAAAAAAAGGAAGAGAAGAGCTTTGGGACGTCCTTCAAGAAGCCTGGGGAAGTGCTCCTCAACAATACAATGACACTCACTTCCTGTCTGGCTCTTAGGAAGTGAAATATGAAGAAACGAGGTGGTCAAGACTTTTTCATATTACTGTATCTCTATTCAGGTATTCCAGCTGTATGCCCTGGAGGGAATTTGTTTTTGGGTTTTTTTTCATAATTTTTTTGCCAAGCCACTGCGGTTTTGTTGCCAGGTGACTTGCCGCGCCATGTCGCTCAGTGTAGCCCAGCAACCGCTGGACCGGAATGACTTTTGGTGGTTTTGTTACTGCAGATATGACCGCAGGGTTGGGTTAAATTCAGAAATATTTTAGTTTATCCCCTAAAAAGTCGTTAAAGCAGCACTTTTCCTTATGAGGACCAGCAAAATGTTCTCATTTGTACAAATTGCCAAGTGAAAGTGACTATTCTTGTCATTGTGAGAACACAGCACAGCACACAGTGAACCACAACAAAACTGGACCTCTACATATAACCCATGCACACAAACACACACAGCAGGGGGCAGCTATGAAAGTGCCCGGGGGGCAGTGACTGGGACGGTACCTTGCTCAAGGGTACATCAGGACAACCTACTGGGAAGGAATTTGAACCCACAATCTTCAGATCCTGTGGCCGACTCCCTAACTAGGCCACCGCTGCCGCCGATCACGCTTAAAACAACAAAAGAAAACTAAACTGAAGATGGTCATTTTCAAAAAAACATCAGAGATATCCGACACCACCGATTGTATTATACTGACAATTTATAAACGCCGTAATGGAGGATGTGATATACAGGGGTGGAGGCTGACGCTTTTTGCTTGATTGGCTCTTTTTAAACAAGTTTCATAATTTACTAGACAAGCCCAGGAGCAGGACTGGACCTGTCAATATGTTTTGCAGCAATAATCCCTCACCTGTCAATCAACGGTGACACATCTCCGAAGCAGACTCTGTATTTTCCACCATCCTCTTGATAATTAACGAGAACTGATTTAGAAGCCATACAAGCTAATGGTCGCCCTTTTTCAAGGACATGGTGCAAACAAACGTTTCGGTGACTTTACCCTCTGCCGATCAATAGACCGACCCCTGCGGAGGGCGGGATTATAGAGAAGGCGGCGAATTAGCCCGAGTTAAGTGACAGCAGTGGGAAACAAGCGTTCCCAAAGATGAGGCTTGCAGCCAGTCGATCAGTTGGGATTATGGCAGCTTCGGCAGTTTGAATGGAAGTGTTTTAGCCAGTTTTTCTATCCATGCTTCCTCCAAATGGCATCTAAATATAACCCCGTATTTTTCTTCCAACATAATCAAATGTGTTTACTTTTTAAATCAAATGAAAAAACCTTTGGGGTCACACTAGGTCTCATGATGGAGGGATCATGGCAACCATCCGTTCAAATTTTTTCTGTTTTTGGGGCTCTTGTATAGATGCTGACATCCTGCAAAGCCATGACTAACAGAACAGTCTTGAGAACACTACACACAAAGCCCTGATGTCTCTTTATTAATAGTGGATCTCCATGGTAACAGATCCTTCAGAGCATGACCTGTGCACTATTTATAGCTGGGATTGTTGAAGAAAGTGGTCTAAGGTGAACATTTAGAATAACAGGAGTTGCAGAACCAGCAGACCCAGCTGGAGGATGGAGTACTCTTGGAGGACGTGTCCATTCATCATGAGAGAGAAAAGCTCACATGATGAACCTCAAAACATCCCACATCTCATGTTTCTCCGCCCATATGTCCCATCTGCATCTTGTGTCGCTTCTCATGTCTGTTATCTGTCATCTTATGTCTTAAACCTTGTGTCTCATCTTTTCTCCCTAATATCTCACATCTGTCTCACATCTGTCTTGTATTGGTCCTCTCACATCTCCCATCTTGCGTCTCACATATCTGCTCTCACCTCGCGTATCTGTTATCTCACATCTTGAGTCTTATGCTTAGTGTCTCATCTCGTCTCTCTCATATCTCACATCTTGTGTCTCAGATCCATACTTTGACTTCATGTCTGTTATCCTGGGTCTTCAGACTTACGCCTACTGTCTCGTCTCATCTCTCTCAGATCTTCTTTCTTAAGCCTCACAGCTCTTCTCATATCTTGCCACCCTTATCTCTTCGTGTCCAGGTCTCTGGCATCTAGTGTCTTGTGTCTCATGTCACATCTCTCAAGTCTCTTCGCTCACATCTCACATCTTGCTTCTTCTCCTATTTAGCAACTTGAATCTCATCTCTTGTCTCTCTTGTCTCACATTAGGGGTCTTGCGTCTCACCTCTGATACCAACATGTATCTCGGCTCTTGAACCTTGCATGTTGTGTCTTGCCACATGTCTTGTCTCTCATGTCTTCTCACACATCTCGGGTCTTGCTATCTTATGTCTCTGCTTCACACTGAGTTTCTGATCTCACCTCTAATCTCACATCTGCAGTCTTGCGTCGATTCTCTCACATCTCACGTCTCTTGTTTCAAGTCTCATTATCATGTCCCATCACCTCTTCTCTCACATCACATCTCGTGTCTTGAATCGTACGTCTTGTGTCTTGCCACACGTCTTATCTCTCATGTCTCTTTTCGCACACCCCGTATTTTACGTCTCATGTCTCTTCGCTCACATCTAATCTAACATCTTGAGTCATACCCTCGCTTGAATCTTCCATCTTGTTTCACATCAGGTGTCTCACTAGACGGAGACTCTGTCTCACTTTAAATAGTTTTCCAGCTCAGAAGAAAGGAAATAAAGTCTAAGTTGGGGTGAGAGTTCTGACCTTACAATAATCCGGATTCATTTCTTAAGAACAGGCTACAAACAAAACTTTCATGGATTCCCTACAAGACCCCAAACACTAAAGCCTAAACCTCCAGTCCAGGAGGTCCTACAAAGTTGTTGCCTCCTCAAACCAGGTGTTTTTGAGAAGGGAAACCACCAAAGTCTGCAGGACACCTGGATACTTTCACAGTATCACAGTGAGTTAACAGTAATTAATGTTACACATCATGGTCTGAGGGGTTTGGGAAGGGGAGTGAATGAAGTGAAAGTGAAAGTGACTGCTCTTCTCATTGTGAAACATGGCACAGCACACAGTGAAACCCGACGAAATTAAGCCTCTGCTTTTCACCCGCACATACATGCAGGAGGGGGTAGCTAGTTATATGTGCCAGGGAGCAGTGATGGGAACGGTGCCATGCTCAAAGGTACCTCAGGGCCACCTACTTCTGATCCTGGAGTAACGTATTCATTTTCATACGATGGGTTCGATGATTCTGTAGGGTCTTTAATGTTAGTGATCTAGTCGTAGGATTCTTGTCTATGGACCAAGAGGTCACAGGTTCAGATCCCAGCACCACCAGCACTGGGTTCCTGAGCAAGACCCTCAACGCAGTAAAGGGAAAAATGGAGTTGCACTAGATAAGAACTTCTGCAAAATGCTGTAAATATAATGTTGATGTCCCTGGTAACACATTTGTAAGAGCCATTTATTGAATTTGTTGAAATATAATTGTCCTCCGGGGAAACATTAACACAGATTTGCCCTTTTTTAAACCAGACTCAATTCTTTTGAAAAGAAAAGTAAATGAATTTGCCCCGTCGCTCTGTATCGATTGTTCATCCACACCTCTCGCCCCGCCACCTCTCATTTCTGTCAGGTCTCCCTCTTTTCCTTCCAGAAGTAATTTTGCACCTCTGTATCCTCTGCTCCTCTTGCACTCCTTCTCTTTTCCACTTTATTTCCTCGCCTTTGCTCTTTCACTAATTTAATTAAAGTGGGCAGCCGAGGAATTCCATCAGAGCCGGACGCGCTGCTTCAGTAATCTCTGCCTTTGACGAGTGGACAAGAGAGCCATTCATCTTCCCTGGCCTTCGTTTCACACCACAGGCCTCAAAAACATTAACTCTGTCTCACCTAAAGCATGTCGGCGTGTTTTTCTTCCTCCCCTTTAACAGTGCTGTCCCTGGATGTCCTGTAAAATGGACCAACATGCAAAAGAGGAACTTTGCTGATATCATCTGCCACTACAGGGGACCACAATGCATTAAGGAGCCAAACAGTGCTGTACAAAAGTCTTGAGCCCCTCATTTCTTCATATTTTGCTTCCAAAGATTTAGACTTTCCTGTATTGTTGAGCAGTTCTCCAGATCTTCCTGAAGGACAGTGTTGTTGTCTCTCATGTTCAGTCCAGTCTCTGTACCTGAGCAGTTTGATAGTTCTGTGTTGGTTAATCCACACAGTGATCTACGTCTGAACCTTCAAGCAGAACAAATTATGGAATAAAATAGTATTAATGCACCAACAACATGCATTACTAAGGTAGCACCCCAAAAAACACCGGTGGCCTAGTGTTTGTGCACTAGACCCTGGGATCTGAAGATGGTGGGTCTGAACTCCAGATCAGGAAGCCACTTTCACTTCAAATGTAATTCTCTAATGAGGCCCCCCAAACCTAGGGTTTATAGCCGTCCATCAACCCTACTTTCCATAGTTATGACGCTGTCTTTAAAATTCTCACCCTCTTCCTCTTTCTCCACAGACCCAGGAGTCTCTCAACCCCAACAATCTGGAGTACTGGATGGAGGACATCTACACGCCTGGCTACGATTCGCTGTTGAAGCGCAAAGAGGCGGAGTTTCGCCGAGCGAAAGTGTGTAAGATTGGTGCTCTGATCGCCGCGGCGGCCTGCACTGTGATTCTGGTCATCGTCGTGCCCATTTGCACTATGAAGTCCTGAGGTCCTCTTCTGCGCTACCAGTGAAACCAGGGACGCTCTTCTCTCGTTCATGTAGGGACGGTGTCTCGTGCCTAGATCAAGCCGTGTCATGGAACTTTCTGTAGGACTTTTAAGCCCGGACTTAAGAACTGGCCTTAGCCGCCTGCCAGGACTGTCTTGGGGGAACACCTACCAATATAATTCGCTGATTTCTCTTTGATGTTTGTCTTTTTTATTTCAGGTAGTTGATATTTGACTGATTTGTTAACATAGATGAGCACTTTTATGGGACCTAGATAATGTACTCTTGTTTTATAGCCCGTATTTAAAGTCACTCTGTTTAAATCCTGACACCTTTACCTTTGTTGCAATAGACACTACGAGGAAGGAAGCATATATTTTTTATTTTACTACGATTCTACGAGAGTTATTTTTCAATGAATTCACAGAAAGAATGTGTGGCGGGGGAGGGGGGAGCAGGCGAGGTTTATCTTTTTTGACAAATCAGGAGAGTTTTATTGGGTTTGTGCAATGTTTTCTTTTCCTACGCGAGATTAAACTCAGAAGTGCGAGATGGAGAGAGGACTATATAAACCAAGGACATTGTGGCAGAAGGACTGAATGTACGAAGGGCCGTTGTGTATTATACGAGGAAGGTGAGACGACTCCTCTGCCGATGTTTACTCATGTTATTACTTAGTGCTGAGCTACATGTACTCCAGATTAATTGCTAATGTATTTACTTAGTTCAGAGAGCGATCGGAGGCCTGCTGCTTCTTCCGTGATCCTTCTTTGCCTTGTTCTTTCACAACTAACCTTTATTTACTTGAAGCTCCTTGTTCTTTTCCAGTAGCCCAGCGTTTAGAGGATGGGAAATGGAATATCGACTCCAGCTGTTTTTTACCCGGGAGGTAGGAGAGTGTTTTCTGCCAAAGGCCGAAGCCTCGAGGAGCAAAACTGCATTAAATTGACCTGATTCAAAAGTGTGCATCATTTCCACATGAATAAAATATCATCAGCTCAATTATTGCCAAGGGGTCTCTTGGAGCGAGGGTTCACTTTTTGACCAAATAGTGTTTTGCATTAGGTTCCCATTAATGATGTATGCAGACCCCACAAGTGCATTCATGTTTGGTTTCATTGTCAGGAAAATGGTCCGCATTTTTGTTCGAGATAAAAATTAATGAATGTAGAACATCGTCCTTAAGGTTCATCAGGCTGAAAAGGGAAGATGCAGAGGACAGGAAGAAATGGAAACGGATGACCCGCTGTGGCGACCCCTAAACGGGAGCAGCCGAAAGAAGAAGAAAGAAGATTTTCCTTAGGGTTCAGCGGAGTCTTAAAGTGTCTCGGTTCTTACCTTGATAACATTCAGCTGTCCCTCATCAGGGGAGGAGCCATGCACATTGTTTCCTGGGAAATAGTGGTCCTTCCTCTGATCCACTAATAATAGATTATATAAATATATTTACTATTGATTACATTATACACGAGTCGATAGAATATGTTAAAGTTATGTGCCGAGGTTGAAGGGTTTCACTTTTACGATCTTGTGAAAGTACCATTTAAATGAATTCATTACCTTAGCACACATCAAAATGGCCATGCATGGCAGTAAAATGAATTCTGCTGATTACTGCTTAAAGAAAAAGTCTTTAATTCTGTAACTTTGATCCAATTTCCAGTCCTAGATTTTACAATCACAGGTTTTTTTTTTTAGAACCAGTTAAAAAGTTATTTAGAGGTAATTGATGTAAAACCCAAATCTGTAAAGAACCCTTGAAGAACCTTTCTAGGTGACCAGGTCATTTCCACTGAAGGTTGAGTTGACTGAGAACCGTGACCAAATCCATTATACAACCCAAACTCCACCTGACCCTAGCAGTGAGATCTTTCTCAGACAAGCAAAATAACGACAATCTCGGAATTTAATTGGTTATTTTTCCGAACAACAACTGAGCATTTCTACACATTTTAGTCCCTAGTTTCAGACTGTGTTCCCTGTGGTCCAAAAAATGTCCAAATGCTCGTTTAATTCAATGAAAGAACACCAAAAATTCAGGTCAGACACGTCGAGATATGATAAATATCACATGATGTGTGTTTCTGGATCAAGTAAACATTCTTTTTTCAGTCCAAATCATTAGTGCACTTTGGCCAAGTTTGAAGACTTATTCCAAAATATTATGTCCACTTATAATAATGAGGTTCAATAAAATAACAGTTTACACACCCAGAACCGTGCAAAAGTCTTGGGACACCGTCTTTTCTTTATATTCTGCAGGAAAATTAGACAGATGCAGGGATTCACTTCACTTGTTCAAACACACGTAACTCCAGTCTAAACACAAAGAGAGTTTCATTCTAAGCAGCTTTAAAGTCAATATTGGGTGGTGGTGGTCTAGTGGTGGTACTTGCCTATGGACCTACCGCAAATGTAAATGTAATATTCACCACCACCACCGTTATTCTTCAGCACAGCCTCAACTCTCTTAGACCAGCTCCTTTCTTTAAGTTCAGGGACACTTCTCCAGACTTCTCGAAGGACATCCCAAAGCTCTTCTTTGGATGTACAGTACTGTGCAAAAGTTTTAGGCAGGTGTGGAAAAATGCTTTCAGAAGCAAAGAACGCTTTCAGAAATATCAATAATGATTGTTTATTATTATCAATTTACAAAATGCAAAGTGAGCGAACAAAAGAAAAATCTAAATCAGATCAATATCTAAATCAGATCAATTGATCAATCAGATCAATTTGGTGTTTCTACCTTTTGCCCTCAGAGCAGCATCAGTTCTTCTGGCCCCACAGAGCCCTGATCTCCACATCATCCAGTGTGTCTGGATCACATGAAGAGACAGAAGGATGTGAGGAAGCTACATCCACAGAAGATCTGTGCTCAGTTCTCCAAGATGTTTGGAACGACCGACCGGCCGAGTTCCTTCTAAAACCGTGTGCGACTGTACCTAGAAGAACTGATGCTGTTTTGAAGGCAAAGGGTGGTCTCAGCAAATATTGATCTGATTTAGATTCTCTTTTGCTCATTCACTGCATTTTGTTGATTGATGAGAATAAATGATGAACACTTCCATTTCTGAAAGCGTTCTGTTCACAGCATTTTTTCACACTGGCCTAAAACTATCGCACAGTGCTGTCTGTCTTTTGTTTCCTCTGTAGAGATGATCCCACTTCTGTCTCCGGTACAGAGACTGGACTGAACATGAGAGACAAAAACTGTCCTTCACGAAGATCTGGAGAACTGTTCCTCAACGATACATATAAAATACAAGAACGCTTGGCTTCTTGGAAGGGAAATATGAAGACATGAGGGATGGCTGTATGTCATATGACATCTGCAACACAGGTAGTTTAACTCATGATACTGCTGATGTGTCCTGCGTGTATAACTCCCGCTCCCAGCTTTGTATGTCATGCAAAAAATAACGTTTAATGTGCTTTGAAATGAGATGGTTCAGTTAACCATACCAAACCAGCAAACCAAACTCATCTTTACCAGAACTGTTACTGCACATTCATCGACCACACATCTCCGAATAGCTTCATTTTGCTCACTTCGGGTTTTAGGGCTTCTGCTCGTCTGTAGCAAATCTCTGTAGGGGAACTGAGCTGAGGCTGGAGTAGGCTTTCTTTAGAGTAGGTTTCTCTCAGTAATGTAACTGCAGTTGTAGGAACTAACCCTGACATCTACTTTCTTGTGCAGTACTTTGGCAACAGCCTCTCCGATCGTAGAAAAACGTCCTCGGACCTCCGGATCAATAACGGGCTGTTCTGAATGTGACACTTGTTCCAAATCTTTTGGGTGACTTTGCCTTTACCACAGGAACTGTGAGCTCTAGTACACTGTAAGATCCTGTACGTACAACTGCAGGGTCGAGGGTGCATCATGTAAAAGAGGTGTAACTGGAACAATATTCTAATAAAGCTCTTGAAGCTCTTGAAGGAATGAGCCGCCATTTTCTTTTCAAAAAGCTTGTGGTTAGATTTGAAAGTGTAAGTGAAAGTGACTACCCGCATCATTGTGGCACACAGTGAACCACAAGCGAGTCAACCTCCGCTTTTCACCCATACACACAGCAGGGGGCAGCTATTGAAAGTGCTCGGGGAGCAGTGATTTGGACAGTACCTTGCTCAAGGGTACCTCAAGGCATCCTACTGGTCTGGGATTGGAACCCACTGGAACCCAGCTTCCAATCCTGGGGCCTAGTCCCTAAACACTAGGCCACTGCTGCCCCAGTTGTTTTTTCTACTCCACTGATGACATTTGCATGGTTTTATGCATCAAAAACAGCCATATTTAATCCCTGCATGAGCATTTCCTGCTTCTCCAGATTATCTTTTTATTCTGCCTTTAAGACTGACATGCAAATAACCTCTACTCTGGTTGGCTTCTCTGTTTTGAGCCTGATTTAGAAGGTGGTCGAAACTGAAACTCTCAAAGTTAAAGTAATGGCTCTCCAGAGAATATGGTTAATTAAAAGAAAACGACATGCAAAAAAAAGGCATCTAAAGAATGACATTATTTCATGTCATTTTCCAATTATTTTAAAATGTAATAAGTCATTGAGAAAGTAAACTGGACTTAACCGAATATCATCACATCACGTATACGTTTTATAGATCGAATAGTTAAAAATGTAATCAATGCATTAATAAAATCATTTTCATTTATTTGTAATAAATAAAGAACTTCTGTCCATTTAACAGACATGAGTGCATTTGTAATAGCAAGGTGATTCCCTAGCACAATATTAATACATGAGGTGGGGCCCAAGACTTTTGCACTTTCTGTATATTTTCTTTCATAAATATATATTTATTTTAAATATGCACGTTGAATAAATCTATATGTCATAGATATCATATGCCGTGATTCCATTGTGAATACCAGAAAGTCCTGAGTCTGTTTCCAACTAGTTCCCTTTCAGAGTCTTTAACTACTTCATTTTGTCTCCACTGGGAATCGTGATGTCTCCGGCTTTTAAAGTGAGGCGGCAGGGTTGGCACAGGCCGGGGGAAAATGGGGAATTGGTGCACTGGCATCATCTCGTCCTTGCCACCCTAAGATCAAGATCCAAGATCTAATCCAGGACTTCTAGAAACTTCAAAGGCTTCATGGAGCTCAGTAGGACATAAACTTTAAAACTGGGTTCTTGAAGGGTTCTGGCTGTAACCTTCAACTCCTTACGCCACATATTGTTCAGTTAATCATCTCAAGACATGCGATTCAAGAACTACCAATGACTATTGAGGACACACTCTGAAATTAACATGTACTCTGTAGTGCTGTTTAGATCCCCAGATATGTCTAATTAGTTTTGGGGGACATTGTGCCTAAATGTTAATCTTGAAATGGAGATAACGTCCAAAAAGACTGAGAAGAACCAAAACCCAACAAGAGACAATCTTTTAGAGCGCAAGAATCACTGCAAGGAAAAAAACTCAAGACATTCTTACCTCCTTCAGTTCATGGGTTTGATAAGATGAATGTCAAGGTCAAGATTAAGGTCAGGGACGTTGTTGGGATGGTACCTCAGCTTTCATCTTTCCATTGCTGACTTGGTAACAACATTTTGTAGCGATGGTGTTGGAAACCCAAAACAGAGACTATTTTTTTCTTTAATGCTCTGAATCAAGGTGCAGCAGAAGGCCGCCATATTTAACACCCAGGAGCAGTGATGGGGACGGTACCTTGCTCAAGGCAACCTACTGGTGTGGGATTTAAACTCATGACCTTCTGGGGCAGCGGTGGCCTAGTGGTTAGGGAGTTGGCCACAGGATCAGAAGATTGTGGGTTCAAACCCCTTACCAGTAGGTTGCCCTGAGGTACCCTTGAGCAAGGTACCACCCCCGTCACTGCTCCCTGGGCGCTTTCATAGCTGCTGCATGGTGTTTGCATGGGTTAAATGCAGAGGTCCAGTTTCATTGAGGTTCACTGTGTGCTGTGCAATGACAAGAATAGTCACTTTCACTTCTGATAATGGGGTCTAGTCTTTAACTTCTGCCCCACAACCTGGAGTTAAAGGTTTTGCTGAGGAACCGAATGGAGGAAACCCAATGGGATTTGAACCTGCACCCTCTTGGTCCACAGGCTCATATATTGTACCACTAGACCACCAGACCAAGACATCTCATGGTTCCCCATTCAGGAGACATGAAAGGTTCAACTAGTGAAGGAAAGTATCATGCCAATGATCTTACAACCTTCTACTATGTTCTAACTTGAAAGGACCCTATGGAGGATAAAGGTTAACACTTGGTTTTGTTTGTGAGAACAAGAAATGATTCCCCGTGTTATTCCTGTCACGATAGGCAGAGCTCTGCTCTGACTGTGCACACCTGTGCACACTTGGGCAACAGGTGTGCCTCACTGGGGCTGGCTTTATAATCCCTATGAATCAGAGCAGAGCGTCATTTTTTGTTTTTTGGGTTTTTTGGATTTCTTTAGGATTCTGGATTTTGTCCTTTTTGTGTTTTTTTTGCTTTTGGACTTCCTGGGTTTCTATGGTTCTCTGTTTTTTTGTTCATGCCAAATACAGTTGAGCACAAGATCCCTGGCAATGCGATTATGTTCCAGCAACACCCCCTCAATTCCCTAGACTTAGGGGTGTCATTTGATTGGCCTGTTTCAAAGTAAGCTGAAACTTGCCAGAAAAATAATGTCAAAGCCAGTTAGACTTTGCTCACAGTTTACAGGATGTCAGCAATAGAATCCAACAATTTTTGTTCTCAAAAAGAAGAAAAACAACAATATATAAGAGCAACAACATCCATCAAACAGATTTCATTGTTTTCCTGAAGAAACAGAGTGGCTGGAAAGAACCGAGAGTTAATTAAAGCAGGGTTTCTGGAGTGGGCGAGAAGCACGGTGACAAAAACAGCAGCTGGAGAGCAGGAAGGTAAACCAGATGCCAGTCTGGGGGGGTGGACTAATGTACCCCATGAACAATAATTCACTAGTAAACCCAGCCAACCACAGTGCTGCATTTCCTGAAACATGGACTCAACAAATGCTGAGTGTTTGACCTTGAATGGAGGAGGTCCAGGACGTATTGCTTCGCTTTTGCTTTTCTATACTGACTCACTCGCCTGCAGCCCCTATGGATTGTCGTCTTGCTGCATTTCAGTGTGTTAATTCCTTTCACCAGCAGACAGTTTTATTACACGCCTGGGCTTTTCACACTCCAGCCTGATGTGTACATGAGGGAGCATTTTTAATGTATGATGTCAACACATCAACATACTGCCGTATAAAAATAACCTCTTTAAAATGGTGTGGGTCCCTCAGTGTCACCAAAACAGATCTAATCCATGGACCCCACAATACCTCTCAAGGTGGTTTCAGCACCAGCAGCAGATCCTTTGGGTTCTGTTCATTGCAAGGTGGGTTGCAAAAGTGCAGGATCATTTGAGATCTGGGAATTTTAGAGGGTCATGGATTGGATTGTGATCTGTGAAACTGAAGGAACACCTAGACCTCTGTTCCATCAACTGTTCCTGAGCACTGTTTGCAGTGTGGCAGGCGATTGTCCTGCTAAAAGAGTGCCATTCACATAAATGCATGTCCCAAGGTTCCCCAGCAGATCACTGTCCAGAGCATCATGCCCGCTTCCCATGTTGCATCTTTGTGATCTCTTTTCTTAAGTGACGTTCATGCACCTTGACTGTCTTCATCAGACAGATTCATCAGCCCACCTTCTTCTAGGATTCAACGGTCCAGTTCTGACGGCCATTGTCGGAGCTTTCATGGTGCACAGGGGTGGACATGGACAATGACTGGTCTGCAGCCCCTACTCAGCTCCATTCTGTGTGAATCAGCAGATCTTTTTCAGCATTTTGTGCAACTCTTCACACGAACGCTGAAAGAGCTCCAGCGTTTTTATTTATTTGTGAAAGATTGAGCACATGTGCGAGTAACTCTTATGAGCAAAAGCCTTCTTTCCATCCAGCTGGATTTACCCCTCGTGTCCCGTCACTCAAACGAGCCTCTCAAGAGCATTTTTGAAGCACTCATTGGCCCTTGTTACCTTTTGTGACATAATTGGTTAAGGAGATTATTCATTTGTCACTTCATTTTCTATCTGGGACACAGTGTCAGAGTCTGAATGTGGCCTACTTACTAAGAGTAATCCAGCTCCTCATGCATATTTATTACGTTTGGAGGAAAAAGAATAATCTAATTAGCAAGAGTCTCATGAACGGCCCGAAGAAGATACGACGGCCCGAAGAAGATACGACGGCCCAATTAAAGGAAGCTTTCTGCCGCTGATGATGTGGCCGGTCTTTGACCACGCAGTTATAATTAAACTCCTTAGCCTTTTAATAGCTGCTCTAGTGTATCAGCCTGCAAATGAGCTCAGGTGCATCTCATATCGAGGGGATCAACCAGATAACGGAAATGCACAGCAATATTTTTTAATTTGCGAACTTGTTTATTCATGTTTTGGGGGAAATAAATGGCCTGGGCTGCGATGGCCCAGTGCAGGATAGTTTTGTGCTTATTTTGCATTATTTGGGCTAAATTTAGTCGCAGGTTGTTGCGTGTCGGACCTCCAGGCGAGGTCTGTTTTGGTGCCTGTTTAGGAGAGCATGGATTTGTGCCAGGGAGGGTAATGTTGTTTAAATTCAAGCTCCAGCAAGATTTCAACGTTTTGTTCAGGTGATTAAGCGAGTGGTCAGTTTGGAAGCAGTTGCACTTTACTCAAAAAATCCCAGACCAGTAGGTTTTCCTGAGGTACCCTTGAACAAGGTACCATCCCCATCACTGCTCCCCGCATGCTGGACACTGCTGCATGGTGTGTGGGAGAAAAGCAGAGGATGTGAGTGCTGTATTTCACAATAACAAATAGTCGCCTTCACTTTCACTTCAAATGATGCCAGAGAGCCCGTTTATACGCCTTTATACGGCTCAAAGCATGTTAGGAAAAGCATGTTTGTAATAAACTGAATATAAAAGTCTCAGAACCTGCAAATTTGATGTTGGGAAGTTGGGAATGTTATTTCAGTCATGTTGCATATTTTGATGTTGTTTAGTGTTTGCCTGCACATCTATAATCCTTGTTCTTTTATCTGTGTTTGGTCGCATTTTGTCTCTTTGCCTGGTCCCGTGAATGTCCCTGCATTTTCCTGATTATTGCCAGGAGTCCTGGATCGGGTCGCTCTGTATGAGAATCGAATCGTTGTGAAGTCGGAGATGTAACCCCCCCCCCAAAAGGCTGGTCAGTTTTCCAGACACAGTACATCCCCCTTGTCTTAAATGAGGAGGCTGTTTAGAAGGGGACAGTCATTAAAAAGACAGGAAGAGGGGAGAGATAGAGGAAGCACTGTCCATGGTGCTGTTAATTGGTTGCTGAAGCCATAAATGTCTGCTCCGCTCCTTTAATTGCTCCATCATTTGACCACCCACCCAAACATCAGGATAAACAGAGGCATCAGGGCAGAGAGTGCTCTGAATACACACCTAGAGAGAAGCAATCATTGAGCAAGGTACCATCCCCATCACTGCTCCCCAGGTGCTTTCAATAGCTACCCCCTGCTGTGTGCATCTATGTATGTATGTGTGTGTGTGTGTGTGTTCATTGTGGTTCACTGTGCTGTGACATTTCACAATGACAAGAATAGTCACTTTCAAATGGCAACAAATATTTTAGAGCTCCAGCCTGCAAAGTGTCTAAAGATACAAGGTTCTATATAAAGAGGTTCCACTCACTCAGCGTTCAGCGTCAGCAGTAAATGAATCCCCTGATCATCTGGAATCACCTGTTTCTTCACTGCTTCATGTCTTAAGTTAGACGCTTTGTTCTGCTTGAAGGTTCAGACGTAGATCACTGTGTGGATTAACCAACACAGAACTATCAAACTGCTCAGGTACAGAGACTGGACTGAACATGAGAGACAACAACACTGTCCTTCAGGAAGATCTGGAGAACTGCTCAGGTACAGAGACTGGACTGAACATGAGAGACGACAACACTGTCCTTCAGGAAGATCTGGAGAACCGTTCCTCAAAAAAGACTTTAAAACCAAGAAAGTTTGACTCTTTGGAAGCAAAAGATGAAGGGTGACTCAAGACTTTGCATAAAACTTTGTGAAATTTTTCTTAGTTTCTTCCCCCCTGAGAACCATTTATGTAAAGGACCTCTGTTTTGATTGGATGCCCTGATTAATGCATTATTAAAAAAGCAGGTCCAGCATGATACATACCTTATAACATCAATGTGGGTGGGACCAATCCCTCGTAGGCTGAAATGGACATTTGTGACAAAAGCGATAAACAACTGGACAGTGCGGAAATATTAACAGTTCATGCATACTTAACACTTCTTTATGTCAATTTTTTAAGAGGCGAGGACGTTTTTCGGTGTATGGGCCCTTTAATGCAAAAAAAAAAAGACATTCATGCAAACAGTATGAAGGCAGCCAATCGTTTTATGATGAAGAAGGAAATGACCTTCAGCTTGGACGACCTTTACCCACAGCTAAGCCACCCATAAAGCAAAGCTTTCCATTCATCGTCTTGTAGACCATGAACTCGCTGATGTCCTGCTTGATAAACACTCCAAGTTATTGAGTGTGGAGTGTGTGTGTGTGTGTGTGTGTGTGAGAGTGTGTGAGAGTGTGTGTGAAAACCTGCCTACAATCAGACCCCGACTGAGTTCACCTTCACTTTGTTCATCAAACACCCCGAAGCTCCTCTCCTCTGGGGGTTGCAGCAGAGCGAGGCGACTTTTTCCATCCGGAAACACCAGAGACGATGTCTCTCTACTCTTGTTTTTCTTTTCCGCTGGCTGAGAAGAGACGGCGCTGCACAGCGATGTGTTTCTGTGGTTCCGAATGAAAAGAAAGGCAATGCTCAACACAGCTATGACTTTACCAAGACGTGCTTTGTTGGAGACAAAGTTAAAGAAGCAAGGTTTCTTTGGTTTGGTGAGACGAGTATATCAGGAGAAGGATGTTGAGGATGGAGCTGCCAGGAATGAGGAGAAGAGGAAGGACAAAGAGGAGGTTAATGGAGGTGGTGAGAGAGGACATGCAGGCAGTTGTTTGAGAGCGGAAGATGCAGAGGACATGAAGGAATGGAGGCGGTTGATCCGCTTTGGCGAGCCCTGGTGGGAGCAGCTGAAAGAAGATCAAGATCTGCTTTGTTCATTGAAGATAACGATCGGAATCCACAGACGCATGTCGACCCAACAAGTGACAATTACGGAGAAATGCTGGAGAAATGTGAAGACAACTCTGGACAACACTGTTACCTCACAGCAGGATGGTGCTGGGGTCGTGCCTGCCCCCTGCTGCATGGTGTGTGTGGGTGAAAATCAGAGGTCTGTTGTGTTTCACAATGACAAGTAGTCACTTTCACTTTCCTCAAGGTTTCAGAAAGTAATCAGGATCAGGCAACAGGCTCGCACGGTAATTTTATTTTCCTCCCAAATGAGCAACGTTGATTCTTTTTGATGCTAAAGGTCATTAAGGGTTCCCGCGGCAACACTGCACATACCAAACACAGCATTAAAAATTAATCATCTTGAATATTTAATAATCATCGAGTCCGGCTCTGAGGAAAGGGGTGACGGGAGCTGTAAACACAGAATCAGCGTCTGCAGGCCGTACGGTGAATAAAGCCTTGCTGGCCGGGACCGGGGACGCCGCCGTTCTTCGGGCTGTTTTAATCTTCCTCAGCTCGGCGCGTCTGATTGGATTGTGTGGGGGTCGAGCTCTGCCTTGTTATTCTTTCATTAGTAGTGTCATAATATCATCATGTCATCATGAGCCCGGTGAGGAAGCACAGCGCAGATATTAATATTAAATAACAGCCTGATATAATCATTCCTCACTGTCAGGAGTTCTTAATATAACACTGAACACACTCACACACACACACACACACACTGAAACACACTCACACTCACACACACACACACACTCACACACACACACACACCACACACACACACACACTAACACACACAACACACTAACACACACTAACACACACACACACACACTAACACACACACATAACACACACTAACACACACTATACCTCACACACACACACCACACTAACACACACTTACCTCACACACACACACACACACACTCTCACACACACTCAAACACACCTCTCACACACACACTCACACACACACACTAACACACAAACATAACACACACTCACTCACACACACACACCTCTACTTACACACACTCACACACACACACACTCTACACACACACTAACACACAAACACACTATACACATATCACACACACACACACACACTAACACACTCCACACATAACACACTCTCACACACACACATATACACACACACAAACACACACACACACACACACACACTATACACACCATACCTAGCACACACAAAACACACACACTAACACACACTCACACACACACACACTAACACACACTCTCACACACACAAACACACACACACACACACACTAACACACACTCATACACTAACACACACAAACACACACACACACACACACACTCTAACAAACACACTAACACACACACACACTAACGCACTCTAACTCACACTCACACACACACATTAACACACTAACACACTCTAACACTCACACACTAACACACTCTCACACACACACACACACACACACAAACTAACACACACTCACACACACTAACACACTAACACACACTCACACACACACACTCCTAACACACACTCACACACACACTCTAACACACACACACACACACTCTATACACACACACACACACACACTCTAACACACACACACTAACACACACACACACTCTACTTACACACACACACTCTAACACACACACACTAACACACACTCACAAACACACACACACACACACGCAAACACACACACACACAACACACTAACACACACACACACACTCACTCACACACTCTAACACACACACACTCACTCACACACTCTAACACACACACTCAACACATACACACAAACACACTCATACGCACACACACTCTAACACACACAATAACACACACTCACACACACACTCTAACACACACACAAACACACACACACACTCTAACACACACACGCACGCACACACACATACATACACACACTTCTCTGTGTTGTTCTGTGTGTTGTTCTGTGTTCTCTGTGTTGTTCTGTGTTCTGTGTGTTGTTCTGTGTTCTGTGTTCTCTGTGTTGTTCTGTGTTCTGTGTGTTGTTCTGTGTTCTGTGTTCTCTGTGTTGTTCTGTGTTTCTGTGTGTTGTTCTGTGTTCTGTGTTCTCTGTGTTGTTCTGTGTTCTGTGTGTTGTTCTGTGTTCTGTGTTCTCTATTCATTTACTGTGTTGTTCTGTATTCTGTGTTCTCTGTATTATTCTGTGTACTGTACTATTCTCATGTTTCAACATGACTGACTGCGTATTAGTAACTACAAGGATTTTCCACCCTTGGCTTTTTAAGGTCGACTATTTATTAACTGACAGGCAGCCGGCACTTGGGGAACGCTGGTGTCGGTCGGGACCCCGGCGCTGGTGTTTGAGCCCCCCAGCAGCCCAGCTTGAGTTCTGCTGCCTTTGTAACGGGGCAGATGTTCTCCTGTTCAAAGGGAGCAGACAGTGGCGGGACGAGTCTGGTGTGGCCCTTGTGGAGGATTTCTGTTTAGAGAGAGCCGTGCGACACGTGATGAGTCCAATATTGCTACAATCATCCGAGCGCTCACAGAGAACCCATCGGCACGGCAACCGCCTGCAGAGGGCCAGCTGGAGGACGAAAGTCCTCTTGATTTTCAAGGTCTTTGAATTGTTGTCGCAGCCAGCGAGGGATCTCCTATGAAGAACGCTTTCACAATATATTCCTCCTCATTTTTTCCATTAAAACACAAAAATGTTTAATGACAATGTTTCTTTTCTCCGCTCAAACAGGTCTCCCAAAGCCCAACACGGGACATTCCCATTTAGAACCCCACAAGCAAGTAGAAATACTTAATTACTGTACTCAGTATTCAGGTACTGTACTTTACTCTGCATTTCTCGGATAACTTTTAACTTTAGCTCTAATTTATCATTTAAGTGTCTAAAGTATTAGGGGTGAAGCAGTAGGAGTCATCAGAAAAAAAGAATAAAGATCAAGTGAAAGTGACTATATCCGTCCTCGTGAAACACTGCGCAGTCCTCTGCTTTCGACCCACACACACACACACGGGAACAACTCCACACACAGAAAGGACCTGGTTAAATTGTATGATTAAAAATAAGCAGCTTCTAACACGTTTTGCTTATAACACATAAAAACGTAAAAATAAAAACACCTTCAAATGAATGAAAATTTAAAATGCCCAAAATATTGGGGTGTGTGGAGGTTTTTTAAAGGTCAGACTGTTCTTTTCAGCGCAGCACCAGGCTGCTGTGTTTGCTCTGAGCTTGAGCCGTAATACTAAAGCACACCGTATCTGCCTCCCACGCCGGGCCCTCCACTCAGATTCCTGCAGGGGGTCAGGAACTGCTTATATTTTTCCAAAAAATTGCCCACCTCGGGAATCCGCAGAGTGTGTGAGTTGAATAATTTAAACCCATATTTCAGCGAGAGCTTCTCCACAACAAATCCATACAGAGCAGCGAAGGTTGGTACTTTACATGAGACTGAGCGTTCCTGCGTGGGCTCCTGACCTCGCTCTCTGCATTTACAGAAGTTCTGATGATTGAAGGCGTCTGGAAGGGCCGGTCATCCTCATGGCCGTTATTGCTCGTGTTGCAAGGCAATGCGATGCGGAGGTCAATGTCTGTGGCTAATTGAAACAAATGGGACCAATTTAAGAGCAGTGCTCCGTGCCGGAGACCAGGGCGGGTAGTTGAGAATGGAGTGGGGGGGGGGGGCAAGAAATTGGACAGTGTGTTAAAACGTAGACTAAAATCACCACAGGAGCCATAAATCATACAGAGTCTTTACCTTTATTCACATAGCTCTCTCTCTCTCTCAATCCCTCCCTCTCTCTCAATCCCTCCCTCTCTCTCGATCTCTCTCTCTCCTCTCTCTCTCTCTCTCTCCCTCCCTCTCTCTCTCTCTCTCTCTCTCTCTCTCGATCCCTCCCTCTCTCTCAATCCCTCCCTCTCTCTCGATCTCTCTCTCTCTCTCTCTCTCTCTCTCTCTCTCTCGATCCCTCTCTCTCTCTCTCTCTCTCTCTCACTCCCTCTCTCTCTCTCTCTCTCTCTCTCTCGATCTCTCTCTCTCTCGATCCCTCTCTCTTTCTCTCTCTCTCTCGATTTCTCTCTCTCTCGATCCCTCTCTCTCTCTCTCTCTCTCTCTCTCGATCCCTCTCTCTCTCTCTTTCTCTCTCTCTCGATCTCTCTCTCTCGATCCCTCTCTCTCTCTCGATCCCTCTCTCTTTCTCTCTCTCTCTCTCTCTCTCTCTCTCTCTCTCTTGATCTCTCTCTCGATCCCTCCTCTCTCTCTCTCTCTCTCTCTCACTCTTGCTCTCTCTCTCTCGATCTCTCTCTCTCTCTCTCTCTCTCTCTCTCTCTCTCTCTCGATCCCTCTCTCTCTCTCTCTCTCTCTCTCTCTCTCTCTCTCTCTCTCTGATCCTCTCTCCTCTCTCTCTCTCTCTCTCTCTCTCTCTCTCTCTCTCTCTCGATCCCTCTCTCGATCCCTCTCTCTCTCTCTCTCTCTCTCTCTCTCTCTCTGGTGACCTTGGGTTGGCAACATATCTTACTGTGTTCGGCAACAAACAGGCTACCCATGTCATGTGGGCCTCCATATTCTGTCTCAGTGGTGACTCACAAGAACAATTTTTTTAAAAATGTATGTTTATTTTAAAATATCCCATACATACTCACTCACTCGCTCATTTTCTGAGCCCCTTGTCCTTGTGACAAGCAGGGCTGGAGTATATCCCAGCTCTCACAGGGCGAAAGGTGGGGACACACCCTGGACAGGTCACCAGTTCATCACAGGGCAGACACACAGAACACTCAGGTCTTTGGACGGTGGACAAAACTGAAGCTCCTGGAGGAAAAACACAGATATGGGGAGAACATGTCCACTTCACACAGAAAGGATACGGACCGTCCCACCTGGGAATCGAAACCAGGACCTTCTGACAGGGAGGGCAACAGTGCTACCCACTGCTATATTATATACACAAACAATGCAGTTTAAAAATGAGGCGAGGCTGGAAAACGGCACTGGACTCGTTCATCAGTCAAACACATGGTTGACGTTCTATCAGGTGGACTTCAAAGTGTCCTACACCTGTTCAGCACTGATGTGAACAGCAAGAGCTCTTGGAGAACTTAGTCCAGGTTAAGGTGGCCTGCTCCCCAGAAAGGCAGGACCAGAGCTCCCCAGATGATGTGGATCGAGTCCACATATTTTTGATCTTCTGGGCCCTTATCATCATTTTGGTGTGGACCTGAGATATCTGGCGCCCAGAGAGCAGTGATGGGGATGGTACCTTGCTCAAGGGCACCTCAGGGCGACCTACTGTTCTGGGACTTGAACTCACAACCTTCTGATTATGAGGCCTAGTCCCAAACCACAAGGCCACGACTATTAAATTCAGATCATGAAGAAACCCCTCCTCTTCTACCGGCCTACAAAAGTGTCCTGGAGCAGTCGTTTGGAAACAATCTGCATATTTCTGTTCGTTTCAATGAGCTAGGAGCTAAAAGGGTTTTATTGACTTTGTTAACTAACCATTAGTCATTGATAACAGCCTTGCTTCTCCATCTGTCAGAGCTCCAGGGAAGGTTGGCTCTCCAGCAGGCCCTACACTGCGTTCCTGCAGGTCATTGTGCTTCTTCTGCTGTTCTTGGTGGGTCCCCATGCTGCTGTTGCAGTATTGAGCGGCTGACAGATTGTTGCGCCCCGCCTCTCCATTCACTCCCTCTCTTCCGTGGTCGAGCTCCAGCTTTCGGAGAAGGAGTCCAGCCATGCATTAAATAGAGTGGGTGCAACAGCTGCTGACAATATCAGAAGGAGACAAATAAAGCGCAGAAAACTGTGTTTTTCGATCGTTATGATTCGAAGGCTTTGGATGCCATGTTAGCCACATGGCGCCGGGGTTGTGTGTGAAATCAGCAGCGGGCGGAGGTCTCAAGAGGCTGATGTCTGAGCAAAATGTTTACATCATTGCTCTTCTCGCATTCTTCCCTCCACCATAACTGCTTATGCGGCTTCTGAGGCTGGCAGACAGCAGGAGAGCATCAATTATCTCCAGTCAAACCAAGTCAGATTGAACCGACTGCTTCAGAATTTAAGGACCCTTTTTTTAACTCTCTCTTCAGATTGCGGAGATAAACGACTGCACCCATTAATCCCACTCTTGGGTAAAGAGGAGCAGTGTGTGCTAAGAGGATGTGCATTAATCAGTCAACTCCACAAGCCTGCTGTCACTCTAATATCTCTACATGCGTTAAATGTCTGCACGCATGCGAGTGTGGCGGGGAATTCAGGTCTTAATTTGAAGCGCTCAGATCTGTTGAAGTGATACTTTCATTGAAGGGTATGTCATCACCTTGTCCAAAAGCTTCCAGAATGGGATCTGCACAGGAGAAGACAAATTAGTTAAAGTGATAAGTCATTTTGTAGCATTTCTATGGGTCCATTTCTAGAAAAAAATGGAGAAAAAACATATTGGACCACCACAAATTTGACGTCCATCAATTCTCTGAGCTGCTTATTGTAGCCATGGTTACCATACCTTGTATGGTAAAAGCTGAAGAAGCAACACCAGTCCGTTCCAAGGTAGAAACACAGACAAAGGCCTAAATGATTTCATATTTCTTATTACAAATTTAATCCTTTGTTTTTGAGGATCCAGCAGTCCTGTGGAACCGGGGTATGAGGGGCAATTGTTATAACCTTCTCCCATGAGATGGGATGAAAACTGATATTTTAACGTAGAAACGTAGTTCTATGTAGAAATTTTACTGGACATTTCGAACGTCCTTAATTTCACCACCTCAATGTTCAACCAATTAATCAAACAAGACCCTGATTATATATTGCCAGGAGTCTGGTAATGCTCTGTGGGCGACCCGGGACTGTACTGATATTAGACGAGCGTTACATTGGACTAGTTACATTTAGAATGTCATATGCCATCACAGGGCGACATGTGATATGACTGAATAATGCACAGATTTGCGATAATGACGTAACCTCTTGAGGTATTAAGTGTAGGGTTAGAGACAAGGGTGGGAAATGGGATTTGGCCCCACATACAGTCACTACCAAGGGGTATCTCCAGTCCATCTGCTGCCCATGTCTGTCTTTGGAGCGTGGGAGGAAACCAGAGCTCCGAAGGAGGTTTTAAACTGTTCTGCCATGGCGTGGATGGAAGGAGAAATGGTGTAGGTGTTATCAGGAAGGAAGAGTACATCAAGAGTTTTTTGGAGGTGAAGATTATCAGAGTGATGAGTATGAAGCTGGAAGTTGAAGGTCTGATATGTTGAGGATGGGACTGCCAGGCAAGAAGAGGAAAGGAAGGACAAAGTGGAGGTTTATGGATGTGGTGAGCGAGGACATGCAGGCAATTTGAATGGAAGGGGAAGATGCAGAGGACAAGAAGACATGGAGACAGACAATCTGCTGTGGTGACGCCTAGCAGGACCAACCAAGGATGTGCCCGGTACCGTCATTGACCTTTTCATTCTTCCACTGAGAACCACTTTCAGCCTGTTACGTCTGAAGTGTCCCATCTGCCTCCCGTTCTATTTGGCTATATTTGGATATTATTGCTGCTGTAATTGCTCAAATCTGGATCATTTCCGAGCGAGCCTCGAAGAGGCCCTTGGCTAAAAAAGCAGGAGCCCGGATTCACACGCCTTCCGCTGCATTCATTTAGAGGGAAATGATATTTTATTTGCAGCTGTGCTCCCTGTCGGTCTCAGTGTCCAACCAAATTAAAGCACTTCACCACGGCGCGTTAAGGAGCTATTTCTGTGCTGGAACCTGTCTACCTGGCAAAGGCAGGAGGGGCTGAGATGTCCTCGTGCTGGAAGTGTCTTTGTTTATCTCTGGATTAATTTCTACATGAGGCACTTTATGGGTTTCTGTTGGATTTCCTCACAGAAATGATGGTTTTATGGCTTTAAGAGCAGCACTAAGAGTCATTAGTCAGTAGAAAACATTTATTACAATGATATTACATTGTTATTACATATATTAATTGGGTAACGTAAAGAAAAGTCAAGTCAATTTTACAACGGTTGTTGTCACAGAGTAACTTTACAGAATCCAGGTCCGAGTGAGCAAGCCGAGGGCGACAGAGGCACAACTCCCTAAACCTGCAGGAAGAAACCTTGGGAGAAGGTTTCTCCTGTTGAAATATTGAAAGGTCACATGACTGAAAACTGTGAATATTAGGTTGCCACACGGTACTAGCGGTGGTGGTCTCAGGTTCGAATTCCATCTCCATCACTACCAGCATTGAGTTCCTGAACAAAACCTTTAACCATTAAGTTGCTCCAGGGAGGCTGTAATCAGGAATTGGAAGTCGCTCTGAATAAGAGCGTCAGCTAAATGTCGTAAATGTAAATGAACTAAAGCGCATGAAACGCTGCAGTCTGTTAATAATTTTGAAACCAGTGGCGTCCAAAACCAGCAAAGCATGAAAAAGCTCCAAAAATAACATGCAAATGTAACTTTGTTCCCACAATAAATCAAGAAACAGCATTTCCTCTGAGCCAAAAAGGTTCTGATTCCTAATGGGCCACGTAAAGAGCAAACAGCTCCAGCTTCATCCAGACTCCTCCCACAAGCCTTGGCTCACGCTTTAAAGCGTTCAATAAATAATGTGTTCAGCACGGCTATTAAATACCCATTTAGCCTTAATCGCCTCGCAATCAATCCTGGACTTTGCGATAGCACTTTGGACTCCGTTTGCAGGGCCAGGGCGGCTGTCCAGAGGCGCTGGCGGCGAGGCCCATGCCCATGCCAGGACAAATGGCCACTGGTGCCGAGACACAGCGGTAAGAAACAGATGGACGGTCCACGTCCAACAAAGAGAGATGTCATTTGGACAAACTTGTAGAGCTCTGATGAACTTAAGCATGACCTGAAGAACGTATAATGCACTGCGCATGATGGGACGTGGCAGCCAAGTCTTCGGTAGCCAAATAAATAAAAAGAAAGTTAAAGTGACTTCTCGTCATTGTGAAACACAGCGCAGAGTGCGACGCAACGAAATTCAACCTCACCCATACACACACGTGCAGCAGGGGGCAGCTATTTAAAGCACCTGGGGAGCAGTGATGGGGATGGTACCTTGCTCAAGGGTACCTCAGGGCAACCTACTTTCTGGCTTTCAAACCCCACAACCTTTTTTTTTTTTTTTTTTAAGTCCAGCAATGGAGGGATTTCTGATGAAGTGGCAATGGCTGGGCTATTAGACTGGAATGGATTGAAGGTGCTGTTTACATATTCCCAGTGAGACCAACACCAATAACACAGACTGTAAAACAGTCCCAGCACATTCCCAGTGCCCCGACACTTCACCGATATGAGAGGACGACATGCAGAAAGGTCTGTGAACCTGGGACGCTTCATTTTACAACTTCCTTTCCCTCACTTTTCACATGCTATCGATTCACTCTCATGAATCTGCAAGATCCAAATTGCTCCCTGTTGGATACTCTCATAACTAATAACGCCTTCCTTGACACCTCTGGGATACCGAATGCAAGCTCTCTGGAGCGGCAGTAACCATGGCGATGTCTAACGACTCCTCGATTAGCTGGCTTTATTGATCACCGCTTTCTGCCTCTGTGACAAGTGAATGGCTTTCTTAAGCTCAACACTGCACTCTTTAACCAGCCAGAGAATTTGAGAAAATCCACTGAAGAGACTTTGTTTTTTCGGCCAGGCATCGGGTGCCATCACTCAGGCAGCCACGTTGGAATTTTCAGCGTGACGTTTTTCCATTTCTTATTCTACACAAATCTAAAGCACCATTAACTCTATAAATCCTGACAATTGGAGTGATAGGAAGAGCCAGGGAGTAAAATACAACGAAATTATAAGGTGAGGTTAAGAACATTCTTCCATTGTATGAGCTAAATGCCAGTCATTTGAACAGAATTAGCAGATGTATAAGGCAAAAAAAGAAAATCGGCTGCAGGATTTCTGACGAGATTATCTCCTCGCTGGTCAGACTCTAGGGGGCGCTTCTGAGGAATTCTTTCGGGCCATAAAAAGAGATTTAAAAAGACATTCTAGACCAAATCCATTGGCTTTCTCTCATACAGAACATAAAATGAGCACAAAAGCGATTCACTCATAAGCCACTACTCAATCAAATGTAGCATCCTATCGCCCCAAAACCAATTTGCTGCAGAAAAACTGAGATACAAGTAAGTATTGATTGATTCGATGCACATGCATGGTCTACCTTAACCTGACATTTAGGGTGGAACTGACTTTGGCTCAAGCAAATTCATAAGATTCCCCAGTAGCTCTTTTTTGGCTGCATTGGTGAATGAAATGGGAGCTTTTATTACAGCAAGGAAGATCTAAAGGACAGGAGGAAGGAAGATGCAGAGGACAGGAAGAAATGGAGACAGCTGATCCGCTGTGGTGACCCCTAATCGGGAGCAGCCGAAAGAAAAAGAAGAAGAAGTTGAATATTTTGGAAATCAGCTGCAATGCAAAAATGTAAATGAAGCATGCGCAAGCTGCAGCTGCTTCACATTTCATGCACTTTGCATCAAATCTAGCAACCAATGTCGCATTTGAATGTTTTGGGCTGTGGTGCGAGCTTCCCGCTCTCCTTTAAACTCGGCGGGGCTTTCGCTCTCTCCTCATAAATATAACGCTGAGTTATATGAGTGGAAGACCTCCTGTGGAGCGCCTGGGCTTCAGAGCAGATACCAGGATGAGCTTTTTTCACGAGGGATGGAGCGCTCAGAGCAGGCCTTTGAAACTCTCGCTTGGTTCTCTGTACAGGAGCGAAAAAATCGAAGCTCCTGCGCAGTTAGCCTTTTAGCTGCGAGAGGACCTCGCAACATCAAGCAGACTGGTAAAGAAAATAAAGTGCCTCAGAATGCTTCAACTCTGGGCGACATGATGGCAAGAGGACAGTCTGTGCTCTCCACCATCACAGGAAGCTTTTAAACTTCTCAACTGTTCGTAGATCATAAGATTTCTCTCTGGCTTCCCCTTTCCTGAAACATTTTTGGGATGTGCTGTTCAGCCGATCCAAAGCTTTATGATGTCCTCCACACAGGTTCCTTTGTCGTAATCGGGAACTACCTACAAGTACTTGTTTCTTCTTTGACCATATAAGAACATTAGTACAAGAAACAATAAACATAACGGGAATTTTTGCAAATGTGAGCATTTTATTATTGCGAGCATGGTTACTCTTCAATGACTCGTCAGTGGAGATGTTCTATGATTCATCTCCAGTGATGGTTCTTCTGTGGCATCCTACAAGTCATGAGTGTCCTCACAAGTTGCATATTCAATTTGTTCCTGTGTTCGTCCACATCTCCAGCCAACCAAGTTATTCATTGGTTGTTCTAAGAGCTAAAGCTTGCGGGTTCGCCTCCCTTTCACCTGTTGAAAGTGAAAGTGACTATTCTCATCGGGAAACACAGCACACGGTGAGACCCAACGAAATTACACCTCAGCATTTTACCCACTCAAACACTGTCCAGCAGGGGGCAGCTATTTAAAGCGACAGGGGAGCAGTGACGGGGACGGTACCTTGCTCAAAGATACCTCAGGGAAACCTACTGCTTAACCTACTTAGAGCTCTGCCAGTAAGAGAACATGACTATTTTATAAAACTGTGATTTTTTTTTTTTTGCTTCATGTGACTTTTTCATTTTTGTTTTTGACTTTCAACATTCAACGTCGATCACATTCATGTGCAGTTGCATTTGACTGTTTGTGTTGTTAATTCAGTGCCAGACAGGACAAGAAAAAGCCAGAACAATCTTCTTATTCCGTCTCTCATGCGATGCACGTCGGAAGGCATATTAATTCAATGTCAAACTAGCGGGTGACGATGTCAGCCGGCTGTGATAACATAGTTAGGCTGCAGAGGATCGTTAAAACCCAGCCTGTCTGTCTGGGGAAAAACGGAAAGGTATAAACAGGCAGGAAAACAGACTAAAATGAACAGCGAGGGCGGAAAGGCTCACACTTGCCCTCCCTCCTGCGTGTGGGGCACTGAATCAGCCTCGGCTAATAATGCCCCGACTTCCCGCCAAGCCGTCAGCCGGTCCAGTGACGGCTGTCTGATATTTTAATCAGGTTCAGATTTTGGCCCAGACGACTGTGTGCTGCTGATCAGGCAGCAGTAAAGTTTTCCGCAGCGGTTAAGATCCGGGCTTAAAGTGCTCGCTAGCTTTTGATCCTGGGGACAGATTTTTGGAGATTATGTGAATGATCTCATTACCAGAAGGCCTTAGCAGAGACAAAGTGAAAGTGAAAGTGACTGTTTGTTGAAGGCAGGGTTGGGCACCGTTGGGTTAGTGGTAGAATACTCACCTCTTGACCAAAAGGTCACAGGTTCATATCGTACCTCCAGCGTCACCGCTACAGGGTACCGGTACCGAGAGATGCTTAACCTCCAGGGAGGTTAGGGGTCTGCTAAATGTGGTGCAGTGGGGAGTGTTGATGCCTCGGAGCGAGAAGGTCTTGGGTTCGATTCCCGGGAGGGACGGTCCGGCTCCTTTCTGTGTGGTGTTTGCATGTATTTCCTGTGTGTATTTCCTCTGGGAGCTCCAGTTTCTTCCCACCATCCAGCGACATGCAGGTCAGGTGAACTGGAAATGCTAAATTGCCTGTAGATGTGAGCTAACATGCTAAAGTCATGTCAGTGCACATATGCACTCTGACTTACTGCACATTCATTTATGAAGTCTTGCATGTCCTTGCCATATCTCCTCCCCATGACTTGCAGTTTAATTGCGGACCGTCTGTTCTACGGCTGCTGTACAATCTGCTTACAGTCTGCGGTTTTATTTTATGCTTTAGTCGTTTTCCTGTTGTGTGGTCCAATTTATTGTCTATTCTATTCATAGTTTCCCATCACATGACTGGCATTGAGCCCTTAGGATAGAAACCTAAAAAACACCAGGGTACATTGTCTCTCTGTTTAAAGCATTTAAAGATATGAACAAACAAGACATAAAGACAAACACGTTTTTGGACACTTTCCGTCCCCAGCAAGCGTGGCCTTGTTACACAGGACTAAATATTAAATGGGATCTTAAGAGGATTTTCTTGCGTCACTATCTGCCCTGCGCATTGCTGCCCCTGTTGCCTAGCAACCTTGACAGGGGCCTTGAGTGTTTAGCAACTAGGTACAATAAGGTCATAGGTTTGAGTCCTGGTCCAGTAGGTTGCCCCGGTACCCCAGAGCAACTGATTTGATGATTTATATTCACCAAGATGTGCTGAAATAGCAAGAGAGTGAAAGAATACAAAAAAATAAAAGATCCACTGAACATGGTGTAAAAATCTGTGCAATTTAGTGGCTACTGGTGGTACTGCTATGAGAAGTGACCAAAAAATGACCAAATTGTGACGACGTCAAGGCAGCTAGCTGTTCATTTACCCATCAAGTGGTCACCTTAGCTTATCACCATACCTACATGGACCACATCTCTCAAATGATGATAATAGGGGTGTCTCAATCAAAAGATGCAGTCCCAGAATTGAGACTAACGTCTTCAGCTGGTCCAGTGATGGTAAATCCAATTTCAGGCCAAAACAGTTGCTATATCCACAACTATAGCTGTCTGGACTTGAGCTACCAGACAGCGTGCCCTAGCTTGGGACGGATGGCACTGTAGGAGGTCTCTCTGGGTTATTTGGAGATGGCCCACCAGCAGGAGGCCAATGTCAATGGCTGATTGAATAATTTATAAAATTGAAGTCAAAGGTATCGGCGCTTCAAATCCAGGCGTGCCGGATTCGTCCTTTCTGCTCCGCAAGGCATGCTTTCCCTTATCGATAACAGAAGAATTTGCATAAATAGCATTTTGGATAGTCGAATGCAAAGAGAGATCCTGAATTATTCAGCATGATGGCCCAGATAGACGTTTCATCTCCTTCCCAGAGGGTCCGGGAAATATTTCAGTGAAATGTGAAAATCTGATGTCCTAATAAAACTGTGGGCTATAAAAACTGCTCTGCTCGATCTTTGATTAAAACACAGGAAGTGGGCCCTGGAGACGGGCTGCTAATAGAATAAAAATATCTGTGTAATATGTGAAGGCAGATGGTTAAACATGGGTGTGCACGATCATCTCATCTTCTTTTTGGAGGTTGGATCACTTTCAGCTCAGCAGTGATGCTGTCAAAATTCATGAAGCTCGTTAGCCGTCATGTAGATTCTGGAAGTTTACTGTGAGCGCTGGAGTTTTAGTTTAGTGTCCTGTGCTGTTAATCCTTAATCCTTAAATCTAAATCTGACTAACAATTAGATAGATAGACAGACAGACAGATAGACAGATGGATAGATAGAGCCATTGTAATGTTGAGTAAAAAAAATATACTCCTTTTGGTCTCTTTTCATCTCACAAAAAATAATGAATTATATAAGGGCTAAAAAATAATTACAATAAAAAAAAAATAAAGAAATACGGTTTTTCAGTGGATTTTTTTTTTTCGCAGTGGATGCTTCTTTAAATAAATATTTCTGTAGAAGAAATATGAGCCTTAAATGAGTGTGTATTTATTTTTGTGCATTTATTTACATTTTTATTTATTTAATATTTAACATTTTATCATTTAAACAGTAATGAGAAAATAGAAGAGAAGAAAATATTATTAAAAAACAAAGTATTATTATTGTTGTTGTTGTTGTTGTTGTTTTTGTTGTCGTTATTAACAATAAATCATCTTATTTTTTAACTATTATATTATTATTAATGTACATCCAACCACTATAAAACGTGGGCACTGTGGGTCAAGCAGGACAACAGGTTTGGCCGGCAAAAAAGTCAATGTCAGATCAAATTAATTTTTACATTTTTCAAAAAAGACTGAAATTTTAACGGATTTTAAACGGATACGTTGATGGTGCTTTTATAACTGTTTTCATATATGCACAGTTATTTGTACTTGATTTCCATTTTCAGGTATATCTTTTAGACTTTTTCCTTAGAAAAGTTCACATTTCACTGCATTTTATCCTGAAACCCAATTATCTTCCTCTTTTGTCATTTTCCTCTTGGCCCATCACACTTCTGGCTCCCAGGACACCCTTGTTCTACTTCAGAGCAGGACATCCAAGACAAGAACCATTTAGGAACCTTCACTGTGTGTGATCATGGTAGACCTGGCGACGCTCCTGCTGAAAGTGAGAAAGGGAGGACGTTATTAGAATTGCCTGAAACGTTAAAGTACCAGTGTTTGAGGTTTGGAATCCTCGATGGGTTTCAGTTCCGGCTCTCCGGCTTTTTCAGCCTCGATAAAATGTGATGGAAAAGCAGCGGGAGGTTAGCTGAACAGAGCAGAAGAGATTACACTCTCTCTGCTCTCTCAGCTGCAGTGTTGAACAGCGGAGCTGCTTTCTGTCTGAGTGCCCCAGAAGTTTTCCTCACTGGCAGGTTCTGAGATGCATCATAATTGTGTGGGGAGATGGGTCGACCACCTGAGCTGCTGTCTCTATAAGCTGGGTTTATGCTTGTGTCCCTTGGACACGTTTGATTCCCAGCCATGGATGGGGAAGAAATTAAACCATTGTTATTTGATGGAAAGCAAGTTTCTGTTCTTTTATTTTTTCTCTCCAGCGCAAGTTCCCATGTGCACTCTTATTCAGATGGTAAATAGCTGTGCACACATTTACCAAAGTCCCATCTCCTTATTTCCTTATAGCATCCTCCCAAAGATCCAGACCTTCTTGTATTGCTGATGTTGAAGGACAGTGCTCCAGATCTTCCTGAAGGACAATGTTGTTGTCTCTCATGTTCAGTCCAGACTCTGTATCTGAGCAGTTCTCCAGATCTTCCTGAAGGACAGTGTTGTTGTCTCTCATGTTCAGTCCAGTCTCTGTACCTGAGCAGTTCTCCAGATCTTCCTGAAGGACAGTGTTGTTGTCTCTCATTTTCAGTCCAGTCTCTGTACCTGAGAAGTTTCAGAGACAGTGCTGGATCATCTCAACAGAGAAGACAAAAGACAGCTACTTCCAAAGAACAGCTTTGGGACGTCCTTCAGGAATCCTGTGTTCCTGAAGTGTTCCTGAAGACGATTTAAAGAAAGGAGCCGGTCTAAGAGAGTTGAGGCTGTGCTGAAGAAGAATAACGATGGTGTTAGTGAAGTATAGGGGCTACTTTTCTCAGTTTTTCTCAGGCCTAGTGGTGAGGGAGTTGCCCCGGATCGGAAGATTGTGGGTTCGATTCCCTCACCAGTGAGTTGCCCTGAGGTACCCTTGAGCAAGGTACCGTCCCCTGGCACTTTCATTAGCTGCCCCCTGCCGCACGTGTGTGTATGGCTGAAATGCAGAGGTTGAATTTCAGTCACTTTCACTTCACTTTCACTTCTGTGAAAACCTCCATTAACCAACATGGACATTCCTGAAGGTTTCATCTCATAAAGTCCGAGACCCTCCCCAGTCCAGCGCTTCACTGTCAGATACGTCACAAAAGAGAGGGATTTTCCATGCTCCCTCCCTCATTCCTATCTTTCCCAGTGTCAGCCCTTTTCTTCTCTGTGCCCATCATTCACCACTCTTTTGCTGACCTTCTCCTTCCCTTTGCATTCAGTCTATATCTCTGTCCTGCACACACACCATTTCTCCCCCACACACACATAACCTGGCACAGTCTGACACTTTTAATACCATTTCTGACACCATGATGGCTGATGCTGATACCGATGCTGCTTTTCTGAGCTCAGCAGAGGCTGGAGTTGGCGCCACTCCTCCATCGCTGAGCAGAGTGAAATCAGACACCAGGACAGGCTGAAGTAACAGGGTTTCCTGAAGGAAATTGGTGGTTTTATTAAATATTGACCATAAGCTGGTTAGAATAATAAAAATTCTGTGTTATAGACTGTATTTACATTCAGAACGTTTAGCAGATGCTCTACAGCATCCAGAGCGACATGAATTAGTGCTTCGATGTCCATGTCTGTCCTTAATCTTTGGAACCCAAGTAAATAACCAGCAACTGCTGATCAACTATTAACCAGCTAAGTAACACGCTTATAAGGTCTGTCACAAGACAGAAGTCCGTATCTACACCAACTTACCCCAACAATCAGAGCTCAGGTTGTTTTAGATAGCAAAGAGAGGAAAGTGTAGAAAAGTGAGTCCCCTTGATGTTCTGTGAAGAAGTGGATCTTCAGACGACGCTTGAAAAAGGGACTCAACAGTTCTGACCCCAAGGGGAAGTTCTCTGATTTTATTTTCAGTAAAACGTGTAAATGAATTATTGGATGAATATTCAAAATATCTGTATATTGCTCTTAACATGTAACATTTTTCAGCGATTTGAAGAAAAGGTATCTAAAGGAACGTTTTATTGGTCCTAATCTTCTGCAAAAACACCAAGAGGTGTGCATGAACACATGGTTGATTAGCATGTTTCCATGCACATCCTTCAGGCTGCATCATGCTGCACCATTGCAGGAGGACATGCTGCTCGGGCAGGGCTGTGGATGTTCCAGGCTGTGGCAAGGACCTCAAAACTGGTGCTCCAGATGGTAAGCACAGGAGGGGATTTTACAGGAACCACAACTAGTGGAGCATCCAGAGAAGGAGCACAGCAGTGTGGTCCTGCAGGGGGCAAGCAAACTGATGCCCAGGGCAGGATGCAGCATTTTAGGGGTCCTGGCTGGAGGCACTTTCACCCCAGCATGGCTTCTGGGGCTGAAGATAACTCCAGCACAGCGGATTAGTCATGGCAGATGTGTGTGAGAGAAAAGAAACCGGGGATTCGTCGTCTGCTCACGAGGAACGTCAAAATGCAGGTCAGTTTCACAGCCGGTTCTTAGACTAAATTGCAGTTTCAGTGGCGAATCATCTACGCAGATGATCTAAGTCGAGCTTCAGGCTTAATCTGGGTCTGGGAAATTGATTGAAATGGTCTAATAAATGGGTTTAAATGGGAAAACAGTAATGGCAATGGCAGAAGCCAGCCTGAAAGCTGAATTTTGGTCAAATTTCTGTCCACATTATAGATAAGAGTGTCAAACAGTCCTTGGACGTTATTGATGAAATGATAAAGGTGGACATGTTCGAAGTGATGCGTCAGGAACATTAAAGCCAACGACAGGTGAAGTGATAACACCGATTATCTCAATGGCGCCCGTCAGGGGGAGAAATATTAGAAAGCAAGTGAACAGTCTTGAAGTCGAGGTGTTGAAAGCAGGAAAAACTGCTGAGCGTACGGATCTGAGCCGCTTTCTCCAAGAACGTGAAGCCGTTTCTGGTTCGTCCTGCCCAACAGGAGAGAGTGTAGCATAAAAATTAAATGAGAAATCGAGTATGATTGAAAAATCGGCACTTTCCCGTGTAATTTAGCAGAGCTGTGGATCTAAACGAAGCCAGGTTTTCTCCAACTTTCTGGTGAATAACCGTAAATCAACGTTCCTCCTCAAACCACACAGACCCTTCTAATCAACCCTGGTCTCTTCATCTACTGGTTCAGATCGAGTCTCTCCAAACCATTGATTCAGTTTGAAGTGGCCTTGAACTTTACTTGACCCACAGCGCAGGAATGAAGATCAGCAGCTCGATAGCATCAGAGAACCGCAAATGATCACTGAAGGGAAGGTGAGAGAGAGAGAGAGAGAGAGAGAGAAAGAGAGAGAGAGACTGTGAAGAACCTATCGTCTAACTGCACATCCAGGCATCCAATCATGGTTGTCTCATGTTTTGGACAAAGTTATCAAAGGTCTCCTCGGTTCGGCAAACGCTGAAAAAAGGCCAGTATTAATAAAATCAGGCCATCTTTAGAAACCCACTCACTCATTTTCTGAGCCACTCGTCCTCGTTAGGGTCATGGGCGGCACTGGAGTCTATCCCAGCCATCACAGGGTGAAAGACGGGGACACAATCTGGACAAGTCGCCAGTCCATCACATGGCAGACGCAGACAAACACACTCAGACTTGGGCGGAAATTTAGACCTGCAGGTGTTTGGACGGCAGGGACGTGTGGTCAGGTGAGGCTCACCTGTCATACAGGGGAGAAAAACACTTCCCTCACATGCAATGTCCCTCTCATACACTGTCCCTCTCACACACTGTCCCTCACATGCTCTGTCCCACACACTACAACTGTAGGTTAAATACAGAGAATTAATTTCGCTGCGGTTCACCGTGTGCCGTGTCTCACAATGACAAGTAGTCACTTTCCCTTTTTTTAAGGATTCTCTTGCAGGACAGCGAAAGGAAGTGCTGGTCTTTCTGAAGTGCAGTAATTGGACGGCGCTCTCAGAGACGAACATTCTGACATGCCCGACTCGTGTCCCCCGTCAGCACTCGGAGGTAATTTCTAAAAGAGGAGGACAAAAAACCTGGAGTGGGGCTTTGTGTCCCTCCCTTCGCGCTGGCGGAAAAGCGAGGTGTGCTGATTGTGACTGATGGCTTGCTTGGGCTTTTTGCAGAGATGGCTTCGGCCCCGGGGCACCAAACAAGCATATCTGCCAAGTCTGATTTGAAATTTCGCAGCGAAGGACACGACGCACACGCTTAATTAAATCCAGGATGAAGGAAACCCAGCATTTTTCTTGCTGGTGTAGAGTGTGTGGACAGGATGAGGACGGTAGAAGGGCAAACATTTCAGCAGATTCTTTAAAGTCTCATGAGCAGATGCTCTTGCAACATTAAGACTTTATATTTTCCTTTCATTTGACCTTCTTTTGACTCAGATTTGCCCCAGAAAGAATACTGGGTGTTAATATTTTACTAATAATTCTCTATAATGCACAGATACTCAAAAAGTAGTACTGACTCAAGTGAGAGTACAGGAGAGAACAAAAACATCTCCTTTGATGGACGTTTCTAGCAGCTGTTTGAGTGCAAAGCAAACTGAAGGTCTTGTGCTAGAAGTATATGGACACTGTTATGGAAGGCTGGCTGGATGTGAACTCCAGTCCTGCTGCTCCAAAGTCCAGAACACTAGGCTGCTCCACAAGCTGAAGATGTGGACGCGCTTTAAACTGAGAAAAATGGTCAGTGGCACTTGGCCTGGAGAAATGAAAACTTAGACTCTTCCAAGGAGAAGAGAATAGAGGGACCTTGAGCCCACTTTCCCAGGACTGTGGAAACACCTCAAGAGGAAACACCTCAAGAGGAAACACCTCAAGCTTTCTTCACACTGAGAAATAAGAGGCGTCGCAACCTCAGCTCCAGCACCATTTCCAGCTTAGAGCGAGAACTCAACTCGGAGAACTAGAACAACCTGCAAGCACCTCTTAAGTAGGCCAGTCTCAGGTGGAGCTGATTTTCACTCGTTATTCAGTGGCTGCTCACTGTCTCCCTCTGGTGGAGGGTAAAGGTTGTGGTGGTCAGTCTCAGACCAACTGGTTAAAAGATAGATAGATAGATAGATAGATAGATACGGCCGAGCAGGCAGACAGATAGACAGAAAAAAAGAATGAAAGAAAGAAAGCAGAAAGACAGACAGACAGACAGACAGATAGAAAGGAGTGAAAGAAAGAGAACACAGTAAACTGGTTATCAGTCCATCACAGGGATGAAAGATAGATAAACACATTCAAACCTCACACTCATGTAGTGCCTCTCCTCATTTTTCTGAGAGAGAGAGAGAGAAACAGAAAGAGTAAAAAAAAACAGAGAGAGAAACAGACAGAGAGAGAGAGAGAGAGAGAGAGACAGAGAGACAGACACAGACAGAAAGAGAGATAGGAGAGAGAGAGAGAGAGAGAGAGAGAGACAGAGAGACAGACAGACAGACAGAGAGAGAGAGAGAGACAGAGAGAGAGAGAGAGAGAGAGAGAGAGAGAGAGACAGAGAGAGAGAGAGACAGAGAGACAGAGAGAGAGAGAGAGACACAGAGAGAGAGAGAGAGAGAGAGAGAAAGATAGAGACAGAGACAGAGAGAGAGAGAGACAGAGAGAGAGAGAGACAGAGAGAGAGAGAGAGAGAGAGGCAGACAGAGAGAGAGAGAGATAGAGAGAGAGAGAGAGAGAGAGAGAGAGATAGACAGAGAGAGAGAGAGAGAGAGAGAGAGAGAGAGAGAGAGAGAGAGAGAGACAGCAGGAAGGTTCAGTGTGGAGGTGTTAATGAGAGACACTGTTTGGGAAGTGACAGCGTCCCAGGTGTGACCTGCTGGAACAGAGGGTGTCGTGACCTTCTCTTTTAACTGGTTGTCTCGGGTGAGAGGAGGAGGGTTGGATGGAGACAGTAACACCTACAGCAGGGAGTCTCCCAAACCTTGTGTGGTGCGTGAAGAGATCTTAGCCTTAAAGGATGAGCTTTACATTTATAATAAACCTAAACATAAAGACCACTCTCCAAACGTTTACAGCACAGACAGACAGACAGACAGACAGACAGATAAAAGAAAGGCTTGGTGCTGATTATTTCACACCAGTGATTTGATCAGGTTTGAGGCCCCACAGATGATCTGGATGTTGGCCGGTCTGTCTGCCTGCCTGTCTGTCTGCCTGTCTGCCTGCCTTTCTTTCTAAATAGAGAGAAGAACGACTGCATTCCCTTTGACATTCAGCAGTATCAACTTTACTGTTTTCAGATGCAGAGAGCGGGAGAGAGCGGAAGAGAGAGAGAGAGAGAGAGAGAGAGAGAGAGGAGTGTATAATGTATTCAGGGTTCCTACAGTAGAGCACGGTTCCCCTTCATGTGTCTGACACTCTGCAGCAGACACTGTTCAGCTTGACGCTCATACTGTGAACATGTTTTATGCATAAATGCGATGTACTGAATGCTATAGCATGCCAAGTATTAAATATTCAGTCTCTCTCTCTCTTCACGGACAAAACCAAAACTGAATTCTGCATGTTCCATTAAAAATATTTTTTCCAAACTTATCATAAAATCAGTAAAATATACAAAAAAAGTCAGTGCTTGGATGCAAAGCACTTTTTGTTTGAGAAGTAACCAAGTGATGGTAAATGGAACCAGATGTCTAAATCTCTCACAGACACGAATTGGACGTGAAGACACTGCCCGATGCTGAGACGTTGCACGGAGAAGCTTTTGGCCTAAAACCCAATCAAGCCGGAGGGGTACACCGTGAGGACAAAAGGGTTAAAAAGGATTTAGTTCCTTCTAAATTGATTTTTAGGGCAGGGAGAGGAGCTTGTTCTGCTATGGCAGCCATGTGCTAGGGTTTAGGGACTGGGTCCCAGGATCGGAAGGTCATGGGTTTGAGTCCCAGACCAGTACGTTGCCTTGAGGTTCCCTTTAGCAGGGTACTTTCCCTATCACTGCCGCCTGGGTGCCAAATAAGGCTGCCCCCTGCTGGTCAGTGTGTGGGTTAAATGCAGAGACGCAGCAGACCAAGGGGTTCTTGGTTGGAGCACCAATGGGGCCCCTGATCAAGACCCTTAACACCAAGTAGCTCCAGGGAACGCTCTGGATAAGAGCGTCTTTTCTCACATCAAATATTTTTTAGAACCCCATGTTCAGGCATGTTCTGCTCGAGTGGGCTGTTTTAGATTCCACCTGCCCTTCTCCACTAGACCCCAGGGGTCTGGTCTCTCTATTCCCCCTCTGAGACGCCCTCCTCTCCCTTCGTCTTGCGCCGTAAAACCCATTCAATTTGCACACCTCTCTTCTCCTCTCGTCGCACTTCCCGTGAATTACACTCCAATCCCGGAGGAATTGCCTGCATCTGTCGCTCTCTCACTCTCTCTCTTCCTCCTCGTCTCTCTCTGCAGCAAACAAGCGACGATTCATCCTCAAACACAAATACGGATGCATGTGTGCATCCTTCGCTCCTGCCAAGCAAGGAGAAATAAGTGTAATTAGCATTTGTGGTTCGGCACAGAAACTACATCTGGCCCGATTGCGAAGAGCTGGGAAGATTTCAGGATTACCTTACCTGACTTCTCCATTAAGGCTCTTGTGAAAGACGGGAGCTAGAGTGACGCCGCGGTGACATTTGCTAATATCTGGGACAGGAAGACGCTTCCTTGACAGCCTTTCTCACCGTCAGACAAGCTTCTCCTCTGACGTTCCAGCTATTTATAAAGAGCGGAACCTGCCTCTCACGTTAATGGCATAAATAATGATCGGAAGTTATCGCCATACTTTACAAAGATTAGCTGTTCAGTAGGGTGACATGCATATAAAGGGATGGCAGACTTCCTTTACTTAAGGAGAAGTACAGATATGTGTGTAATGGTGAAAATGTCAAAATGTCATGAAAAAGTAAAACGCATTTCTGGGAAGGACATTTCTTCGTAACATTGAAAGAGAATCAAATCATTTAAACCGTAACCCCGGTAACATTACATTTTGAATATTGCTTGTTTATTATTATATATTATATTATATTATATATTATTATTGTATATTATTATTATTATTATTATTATATATTATTATTACATTTACATTTTGTTACTTATTTATAATTTATTTAAAACTTATTTATTACTGTGTACTGTATATATGGTCGCCTTCCCTAATTCTTCTTGTAAATATGTATATGTATATATATATACATATATATATATATATATATATATAGATAGATTATTTATTATTTATAGCTCCTGTACCTCCTCCTGTACTTGTCCTTCATTCTTTATATTTTTATATATTTTTCTTTTTCTTTTTCTGTATATCTATCTTTCTATATTCTCTCTGTCACCTTTATTAGAGCCCTGTAACGCCCAAATTTCCCATTCGTGGGATAATAAAAGATTACTCTACTCTACTTCAACTCCGTGAGCAGAAAGCTCTGCACGTTGAGCTGCTAGCGAGCAATGAGGAGCAGCACCACTGCAGCTCTCTTAAAAAACAAAATAAAGATGTGAAAACGACACAAATTTGCATTAAAATTGCATGAAACACACACTTATTTTACTTGCACAAAGATAAAAATCCACATTTTCCTCATTTCCATCCACTGATGAAGAGTGTTATGATCAGGGCCATGCAAAATCCACCACTCGTTTCTTGAACTTTTACCAGGAAATCATGTTGTTGGTGTCTAAAGATACAAGGTTCTAGATAAAGGGGTTCTTCTCAGCATTCCGCATCAGCAGTGAACAAATCCCCTGATCATCTGCTCCAGTTTCTTCATTGCTTCGTGTCTTAAGTTAGACGCTTTGTTCTGTTTGAAGGTTCAGACGTAGATCACCGTGTGGATTAACACTCAAACTGCTCTTCATTAGGCATCTCAGCATCATCTTTTTCAGAAGAACTCTGATCTGGAATCGTGGCCTTGATTGAAAACGGACCATCTGCAAGTGCCCTTCACACACTTCTTTGTGGGCTCTGTTCTAGTGGAGAAGCTGGACCACTCTTCTGGCGTGCTGGCAGACTCTAGCCTGCTCCACGCCAGCCTGATTCACCGTGAATTCTAGCCATGATCGCCTCATGCTAAGTGCCACACAAACCATGCTGGGCCTCCCTCATCACCTGGCACGGAAACGTTACCTTCTGGGCCTCCATGCTGGCACTGCGCGATGGGTCCATTTGCTAAGCAGCCTTAGCGTGTTAGCAACAAGCCTGCGGCGCTTCCAAAGTCTGGCTCGACCTCGCCGACAGTTGCATCCGTTTGCCTTTAATCTCAAGAGTTGCTTCCACTGAAAGACTGGAGTAAAGGGATAAAGAATAGAAAAGGAAATCACTCCCTCAGGGAAAAGAAGCTGATTCGCTCAGATCTGCGAATCACAATTTGGGTGAAAATTTGTAAAAAAATAACAATTGCACTTTTAATCACGAAATCAGTTTTAAAGGGATCCCTGTCCCGTAACTGTCTTTGTTTTTGTTGGTTTTTCCGTCTTCCTTGCATTGAGTAAAAGTGAATAAAGGTGTAGAAGACACATTTTCAAACCCTCCCGAAGTCCTGGAACAGCAAAACATTTGTGGAGTTGAAGACGTTTGGGTTTAAAAAGATGAGCATGAGATCAGTTACATTAGATGCAACCTATGTGGAACGTCTTGAAGAAGAAGGAAGCCTTTTTCTTTCTTCTTCCATGATCTGAAACTCCTGCTTCTAGAAATAAAAGATGTCTTTAATGCAGAAAGGAGGTACAACCTTATCATAAAAATAAAAAAAAAATTGAATGTTCCTCTCCTGGAAATTTTCCCTGGTTATGATCAGCTCAAAAAAAGGCTCTGATGGGAAACTTTACCGGTGAAACAACCCCTGAAAGTGAAGTGAAAGTGACTATTTGTCATTTTGTCCTTTTGAATGCACAGAGCAGCACACGGTGAACCTGCATTTGGCCCACACACACCGTGCAGCAGGGGGCAGCCATAGATCCGGTACTCGGGGAGCAGTGTTGGGGATGCTACCTCGCTCAAGGGTATCTCAGGGCGACCTTCTGGTCTGGAATTCAAATCCACAGCCTTCCAATCCTGGTTCCAAGTCCCTCAACCCTACTAGTATTCCAACAAAAACACAATGGCATCAAGACTACAAGGTAACTAAGCATGTTTACAACAAATTCATCATTTTTACATCAGCCAGACCCTTTAATTACCCACATGCCCCTTTTCGCCAGTTCACTAATGGATTGCCAATTTGATGCCATTTGAAAGCTGGGTCACTGTTTCACTCTACTTCCCACTGCAAGCGGAAAACGAGAGTCTGTTTAGGAGAGATAAAACAAATGCTCCTGTCTGGAAGAGGCCTCCGTGAGCGCGGCCCCTGGTTCTGCTCACCGCAGTGTCCCGACTCCTTCATTAGTCAGCGTTACAAGCACCGTGGCACTTTGAACTCCAGTTATTGCACTATTACTCATGTCTTCCAGGCCGTCACACCATCCGTGCGAGTGATGAAACCAGATCCAATAGCCGTGGGGAACCGTGGAGGAAAAGGGACAACAGCCTAGCATGAGTGTAAAGTGTGATAGTGCAAGTGTTCTGCAAATTGCTTTGGGCCTAAAACATATTTTTACAATCCATTCATGGTTGTTAGAGGAGGATTCAGAAGAAGGAATCGAAGCAGATAATCGCTTGAAAGAAGGAGAAGAAGAAGATGGGGGGTTATTTTATCAGATGGACATTATATTTAACTTTGATCTTAATAAAATGGTTATATTTTGCTTGTTCACGTTGTGACCCTGATTCCATTCATCCTCTAATGTTCTCTTCCGTGGCACCATTGGACACCAGAGACCTTCTGCATGGCATCTCAACCCTTGAAATAAGCGTTCTTGAAAAAGTCATACTTAGAAACATCTGAAGGTGGAGAGCACATTTTCCAGCAGACTTCAAAGCTGTCTCTGTAAAATCGAAACAAATTGGACAGTAAAATTCAACGAAATCAGCAAGAGTTGAGGAGACCCTTCACAGGCCGAGACCCTGTTGGGCTCCGCCTCTTCTAGCCCATGCGAAAACCTCATTTCTGAATGCTGAGCACTGATAACTCTGTGTCTTTATCGCTGATGCCATTCTTGACGTTCAGCAAATGTCAGATTCGTTTCTTTTGCCGTTGAAAATGTGAGCGAGGCTGTGCGTTCCTGTTGAGGGTTAACCCCGCGAGTGCTGAATGGCACCTGAAATCTCTGCGCACCATGAAAGTAGCTTATCCGTGGAACGAGAAAAAGCTCACATCAGCAGCCAAGAAGCAGGAGAGGAATGAATGAGCAAACACAGCGAGCTCGTTCAGTCAGAAGGCCTTCAGTCTGGCCAGCAATGAAGCGATAAAGCTGCGGCGCGGCCGAAATTAATAGGCAGCTTCAAAGCCTCACGCAGGCCTCAGAACTTTCGCTTGATCTTCCGGCCATATCGACTTTTTCCAACCTTGCTGACAAACTCTAGACGTCAAGGAAGCGTGAGAGTTTCAAAAAAATCGACCGGTGCGAGTTAGGGTGGAAAAGGCCGAAAGCATGAAGGAACGGAGCGGTTGATAAATAAGGGGGCTATTATTGGAGGGAGCTGGGTGAGCTCCAGGCTCGACCGGCCTCATGGCTGGTGGGGCGAAGCCTGCGTCATTCCCCTCCACCTGTCACATGGACAAGTCCCATCCAGCATGCGTCCACACTTCGCCTTATTAATTCCTTATAATGAGCGCCCGTACTGAGAGTTGGCACCCCGGCCGTTTCTTTCCTAATTAATCTTTTCTAGGATCCCGCTGGTTGTGATGAAGCAGGAGACACGACGAGGTGACCAACAGAGGGCAGGCTGAGGAAACCTTCTGCTGTGCTCTATCGACATCAGATCGCAGGAGGGAAGCATCTTAATTCCACTCATAACGATTGCTTTCCTTTTTTTAAAGCTGCAGGCTTCAGAGACTGAGACGCTTTCAGGAAAATGTGATCACGATGTTTGTCTTTCCCTGCAGGTGATGCCAATGGAAATGTCACTGGAGGTCGACTGGTTGAGCATCAGCATAAACGTCCAATAGAAGTCAAATAGAAGTTGTTCAGTTAAAAATTCTGATCCCATAGTCAGGTCATCACTGATGGCTGCCCCCTGCTGGACGGTGTGGTTTGAAAGCAGAGGATGCATTTCCTTGGGGTTCACTGTGTCATTTTCACTCCACTATTTTTTGGAGATTTTTTTCCCTTGAAGACTCCTCTTAATGTTTTGAGATCAGTCTTGAGATGATCTGATAATCAGGAACTAGTCTGGCAATTTGCCACATATTCAGCTCTGGATTATCTGGATTCCAACTATGGAAAATTGAATCACCAGTTGGAGTAGGCCACATGTTTGTGTGACCAATCAATATATTTGCCTTTAATATGGACTCATTGGTTCCAAACTTGGTGGATTAGCTTAAGACCATGAGATGTATAAGCATGTTTCATTTCCGGAACTGGGCATGGTTCTAATTAGGCTTTACTCATTAAGCGCGACCAATATTCAGTGGCCATATTGAATATTTTCTGATAATTATTGACCTTTCGGACCAAGAATCAAGCCCTAGTTTCCTCCACGGAGGACGGATGTGTTATCCACTGTGCTATCTGCCCCACCCCATGCTGTTTGCTGTTATTATTGCTACACAAACACTGTGCAGCAGTGGGCAGCTATGGAAAGCGCCCGGGGAGCAGTGATGGGGACGGTACCTTGCTCAAGGGTACCTCAGGGCAACCTATTGGGGAAGGGGTTCAAACCCCGACCCTCCGATCATGCAGCCAACGCCCGAACCACTAGGCCACCGCTGCCTAATTTATCTCCTTGCTCAAAATCAGCTGTGAACTTTTGCAGAAACTGCAAAAAGCATTTGAGCTTTTGAAGTCAATTATGCTTCAGCAGCGGAAATGTGGCGGAAATCCTGCTCATAAATGTCAACATGTTTTTGATGATTGTGTTTGGGCTCTGATGCATATTTTGACGCCAAAATCATGTCAAAAAACAAGGATTTGAAAAAACAGACCGACCACGTCTCTATTTTTGCGGAACCCCCTGCCTGGTATAAACACACGGGTCATGGGCCGCTCTCGGCTGGACGCCAACCAACCGCTGGGCTGGACAATGTGGCAAATGGAAATCAGAACCTCTTAAAGGTAATTTCACCCGATAATAACATTTTTACAAAGCGCAATCAGCGGCCGGTTAATGCAGCCTCTTTTTTTGGGAAACCGAGAGGCTGGAAGCAGGACGTGGGACGAGGACGATCTTTGTCTCCGCCCTCACGCACACGAGAGCTCAAATTCTCTTTCGGATGGAAGAAGCCCCTGAAACTCCATTGTGCTTTTCCAGTCTTTGGTCCCTTATTTTTCTGTGTGATTTTAATTGCTCGTCGACACCGTGGGCCTGTCAGGCGGAAGCGATCGGCACGACTCTCGGGGCAATTATAACCAGATCCATCCCTTTTCTTCAGCAGTTTTCATTAAATATCACCCAGCTCAGCTTTCGTTACAGAAACAATCAAGATAGAACACTTTGCAGATATTACCCTTTCAGATATTTCAAAAATCTCACTATTAAAGAGACATGAGCAAGGTCACGTTATTATTCATAGGCTGGAGCATCCTTTCTCTTGCCTTAAAGAATGTGTGCAGCTAATAAAAGGTTGATTGAGTCCCCTGCAAACAAATTGGCCAATTTTTGGGTTTTCACGCTGAAGACATCTTTTTAGAGGGAAAAGTTGAGTATGAGGAAGGAAAATTGGATTTTCGGCTTTTATATTTTGGGCGGGGACGGTCCGAGTCCTTTCTGTGTGGAGTGGGCATGTTGTCCCTGTGTCTGTGTGTGTCCTCCAGGAGCTCCAGTTTCTTCCCATCGTCTGAAGACCTGCATGTCAGGTGGACCGGAGATGCTAAATATCCTGTCGGTGTGAGTTTGTGTGTCCTGCAATGGACTGGCAACCTGTCCAGGGTGTCCCCACCTTTCACCCTGAGAGCTGGGACAGGCTCCAGCCCCCCCATGACCATAATTAGGACAAGCGACTATGAAAAGGAGTGAGTGAGAGCTTTTATTTTTAGGTATTTACCTATAGATATATATTAAATTATGTAGAACGTAGCACTTGGGGCAGTGGTGGCCTAGTGGTGAGGGAGTTGCCCTGGATTGGAAGATTGTGGGTTCAATTCCCTCACCAGTAGGTTGCCCCAAGGTACCCTTGAGCAAGGTACCGTCCCCGTCACTGCGCTTTCAATAGCTGCCCTCTGCTGCATGTGTGTGTGGGTGAAACGGAGAGGTTGAATTTCGTTGTGTTGTGCTGCACTGCGTTTCACAGTGACAAGGGTAGTCACTTTCACTTTCACCTTGTGTACCTGAGCATGCATCGGCAGTTTTGTAAAGATGTTCAATCTGGCAACACTGGCTACGGAAGAACACAATTATGGGTAAAGCATGATTAAGATCAGTAATAAAACCATGATTATGATTAAAATCAGTAATAAAAGGGCCTCTAAAATCAAGCCGCAAGGGAATGACAGCGAGGGAGTTGATATTTGGGACAAAGCCATTGGGCTGGTTTCACTGTAAATGTGCCACAGTACCGTCTGTCATTGTTGTCGGTCAGTGCATTTGTTCAAACCTTAATACAAAAAGCTTTAAATGGCTTCATGAGCTTTATTTTATTTAACATTTCCAAAAAAATGCTCATGTAGTTCACAAAACACACAGCACTGTGCAAAACTCTTAAGTCCCTTTGCTGGGAATCACATCACTGGTGCAAAAATACCATTTCTGCTTCTCAAACTGTCTGATCTTTGGCACATTGATGATTAAATGGAATAAATGGGAACAAATGTTTAAGTGCTCCAATCTGCAACATGTCTAAAGATACAAGGTTCTAGATAAAGGGGTTCTATTCAGTGTTCAGCATCAGTAGTAAACGAATCCCCTGATCATCTGGAATCATCTGCTCCTGTTTCTTCACTGCTTCATGTCTTAAGTTAGATGCTTTGTTCTTGAAGGTTCAGACGTAGATCACTGTGTGGATTAACCAACACAAAACTATCAAACTGCTCAGGTACAGAGACTGGACTGAACATGAGAGACAACAACACTGTCCTTCAGGAAGATCTGGAGAACTGCTCCTCAAGAAGTCATTAAAAACACAAGGAAGTCTGGATCTTTGGAAGCAAACGGTGAAGAACGATGGGCGGCGGCTCACTGTATATTTTTCATCTGATGGCATCAAGAAGCACAAACAGACATCAGAAGAAGAAAGAACCAATAAACGAACCTCTGAAAGAACAAAGACCTCATGCATGACTTCAGTCTTTGAAAACTGCAGAACAATAATATAAGAAATAGATCCTGAAAATATAAACCTTTGGTAAACGTGAGTTCAATGTGTAGTAAAGCCCATCTGCCATCGCTACGGCTGCAATATGCAAATGAACCTCTGACCAATCACATCAGATGAATCGAGTCATTCTGGCCAATCTTTTAAAGACCATATTTTCCATTTTCATTCTTTTTGATTTTTTTTTTGTCCAGCTTTGGCATTGGTGTGGATTTATGGACCACAAATATTAACGATCATAATTCATTCTGACTCATGTTTAACCCTTAGAATCTAAAATTCTGCTTTTGTTATAAGACCGATATATTGAAGTGATCTCTCTTCTGATTGGCTGCCCTGAATTGAAATAGTTCTTGCACACTTTCACCTTTTAAACTCCAGAAAAGTGACAAATGAAAGAATTCAGCCCTGTTTCTGATTTCCACTAAAGACCTCGCTCCGTCTGAGTCACTCTACCGCCACGCACACTTCCATCTTGGGGTGCTGAGAGTGGTCCACCCCGCAAATAATACGTTAAAAAACTGTTTAAACTGCTGAGAAATGGCAGATAAACAGCTGGACCACAGCAGACGGGGCGGTTTCGAATAACATTTCGTTGTGGAAGCACAAGAGGGATCATCATTTTTCAGATCTGACATGATCACGTAATCATGAAGCTTCTAACACGGATCAAAAGTGGAAAAATGTCAAAAAATATGGCGTTCCCAAAATTACAAGTGACCATTTTCCCAGCTTGAGCCCTTGAATTATTAGGAGGAACACATGAGATTTCAATCGTCCTTAGAAGAGCTTTGAAGGTCCACGGTAACCAGGTAACCACGGGTGGAAACCTGGGTTGAAATGGTGAGGAATTGATTTCTGGGGGCTTCCGAGTCTAGTCTTCATACAGAACTTCATCGATGAGCATGTCGCTGTCGTCCACCGGGACCTCCTCACACAACTGCTCTTTGAAGGCCAGGGCGATGGTGTAGGGCTTCCCTCTGGGATGCCTCATGCAGCGCTCCAGGTACGTGTCGTAGAAGCCTTTGCCTCTTCCTAAACGGTTCCCGCTCTTATCAAAGCCAAGGCCCGGCATCAGGATCAGGTCTAATCCACCTGCACTCAGGACAGAAAGTGAAGAAGGACTTTAGCAACAGCACAAAAGAATGGACAATGAATGCACAATGGCAGCCAAAATCAGGACAGGTGCCAGGTCACATGCTCAACATTTATTTTGTAAAGGGTTCCCCTTACTGTCCCGTGCTTTGTTGGGAAATTCTACAATACAGAAGATCCTCCTAATGGATTATTCCGGTACTGCATAAAAGAAACCTGCAAACAGAACATGCTAACAGGCCGCGGCGGTTTAGCTTTTAGGGACGAGGCCCCAGGATCAGAAGGTCATGCACCCTGAGGTACCCTTGAGCAAGGTACCGTCCCCATCACTGCTCCCCGAGCTCTTCAAATAGCTGCGCCCTGCCGCACGGTGTGTGTGTGTGTGTGGGTTGAATGCAGAGGTTGTATTTCGTACACAATGACTAATACCCAATAGTCACTTTCACTTCACTTTAAATACTCAGCGACAGCACGGATGTTTGTAGAGTTCGTCTGAACATTACGGCTAAAAAAAGGAAGAAATAGAAAAGTCTAAAAAAAACTGTAGAAAAGTCTAAAAAAAACTCAAGTCTAAACCTAAAGAGGGTTAAATTGTGTCACAGTGTTCGAGTTGAATCAACTCAGACATCAAAGAAAAATCAGATTTTTTTGGTGGGAAATTTTCAAAGCAGTTCTGACGGGACCCACGTCTTTTGGGCCACAAACGACTCGGTTTTTAGACTTTTTTTTTTTAGGCCAAGGCTGATTTCCAAAATGTTTCATATCTGCCGATGCAAAACCTGAAATAAAAGCACAAACTGGGACCTGTAATGGAAAATGTCAATTAGACAACTTTCATTTGTAAAGTCGAAGGATACAAATGAAAGACCGGCATCGCTTCAAAAAACTCAGATCAGTTTGTGATGTTACTGAACCGTCTGCCTGATGCTGATATGACCTTTTCGAGCAAATATCAACTGAAAGCAACGTCGCAGTTTTTAAAATCAGATTTTTCTAATAAAGGTTTTTTAACTAAAAATAAATTTTTAGGTCAGCCCCCAGTTTTATGCTTTAAAAGTGTCAAATAACAAACGTCCTCTCCAGAGGACACATTTAATGCCATTTTTTTGCAATAACCTGCTGTTTGTACACAGGCATCACTACATTAAACATTAACGCAAGAACATCATAACGGCTCCACGGTCGGCAGCCTGTTCCTTCACCGTGGCTGAGATTTGAGGCCCGTGTCATAATAATAATAATAATAATAAAAATAATAATAATAATAATACGCTCGTTTTTGATGCCGATACATAATTCAGGAGAAGCGGTAAGTATGTATTTTTTAAATGACATGCCTGAGCCTGCACCGGCAGGGAACCCCGGAGAAGTCCCTTTAAATCGCGGAGAAAAATGGCTTATGAGGCATGTTATTAAATATTCTGGGTTTAATATGCACCGTAGGGGTGGACGGGGGCGTGCGGAGATTGTAATTGGCTTGACCTGATCTGAACCCTTTAAAAAGAAAAGACTACGGCAGAACTCAGACCGTCTGCCCTTGCCGTGTGCATGAGCCTCTCATTAATCAAGCCTGTGGATCTAGAGGACATCATAAACCCTTCCAACACTCTCATTCCTTTCTCTCTTTATCTCACGAAGATCTCTCCGCTCCCGCCGCTCTGTTCCGTCCCAGTAACAACGTCTGCTCCGCGTCCGAGGAGGCCTTATTCGACCCGAAAAGCCATCCGTCCCATCTGCGCCGGGACGCGTCTTTTCTCTGATCATCGTCGCTTCATCTCGGCGGCGGTCGGCTAAAGTTCAGAGGCTCCTGCAGGTCACTGATCCAAGATCAGCTCATCAGACATTTACAGCATTTAGTGGACGCGCTTGTCCAGGCCACTTCCTGATTACAGGGACAGCTTCTCCCAGGAGCAACCCAATGGTGGTAGTGCTGGAGGTGCCGGGGAGCAGTGATGGGGAAGGTACCTTAGAGCAACCTACTGGTCCCTGGGTGGACGTCCTGCCTCTAGACCACCACACACAGACAGAGTGTACCAGGGACTGGGACGAGAAGACATGCTCCCAGACTGAATGGACAACTACCGCTCGCCTTGAACCCTGCACTGTCCCGCACCGTCCCGCACCGTCCCTGGCGTTAGAGATGGACAGTAAGGACTAGGCTGTAACCGCAGGTGTTTGTGGACTCGTCATCAGCCACAGCAGAACTTCACAAGAGCTTCAGACCGTCCAGCCATGCTAGAACACAGAAGGTCGGAAGACAGAAGGTTAGGATCAGAAGGTTGTGGGTTCGAACCCCAGACCAGCAGGATGCCCTGAGGTATCCTTGAGCAAGGTACCATCCCCATCACTGCTCCATGGATGCTGGACATGGGTGCCTCCTGCTGGATGGTGTGTGGGGGTTAAATACAGAGAATGTATTTCGTTATTTCATTAGTGCTGTGTTTCACCCACCACGCGCGCACACACACACACGCACACACACGCGCACGCACACACGCGCACACTAGGCCTTCTTGGGTCAAAGAGGCAATGAAGCAGCTCCGTCCAGACAGACAGGTTCACACACACAATCACACGGTCAGATACACACACGCCGTCCACACACGGATACACACACACACACACGCTCATACACACAGCGTGTGCACAGATTCGAACAGACGCCTGCACAGAAACAAGCAAATTCTCTCTTTACACTTTACACACACTCAGCAGGGGCACACGCTCAAACAGACATATGATACACACTCTCACTCTCACTCACACACACACACACACACACACACACACACACACACACACACACACACACACACACACACACACACTGACCTTCTCCCCTCAGTGTCTCACCAGGCCTGTAATGTGCTCTCTGTAACAGCAGGAAGCAGGCGAAGAATCCTTTACTCTGAGACCAGATCAAGGTCACTTTCACTCTTTCACACTCTGAGGTGACATCCCACTCTTTCTTCACACCCCTAACCATCACACACTCACACCCTTGCATCTTTACACACTCAAACCCTCATACACTCAAATCCTCAAACCCTCACACATTCACACCCTCCGACGCTCACCCACTCGAACCCTGCAACACTCACACCCTCCAACACTCACACTCTCACACACTCACACCCTCCAGCCCTCACATACTCAAACCCTCACACCCTCACCCACTTGAACCCTCACACACTCACCTACTCGAACCTTCCAACACTCACACCCTCACATCTGTGCACCTGCACACCCTCCAACACTCACACCCTCGCACCTTCAAACACTCACACTCTCACACACTCAAACCCTCACACACTCACCCACTCGAACCCTCCAACACTCACACCCTCACATCCGTGCACCTGCACACCCTCCAACACTCACACCCCAACACACTCACACCCTCCAGCCCTCACACACTCAAACCTTCACCCCCTTGCACCTTCACATCCTCCAACACTCACACTCTCACACACTCACACCCTCCAGCCCTCACCCACTCGAACCCTCACACACTCCAACCCTCCAACACTCACACCCTCTCACACTCACACACTCCAATCCTCACACCCTTGCACACTCACACCCTCGCAGACACACAACCTGCAACACTCACACCCTCTCACACTCCAATCCTCACACCCTTGCACACTCACAGCGTCCAACACTCACACCCTCTCAGACACACAACCTCCAACATTCACACCCTCTCAGACTCACACACTCCAGTCCTCACACCCTTGCAGACACACAACCTCCAACACTCACACACTCCAAACCTCAGCCCTAGTTGTACTTAAAACAAGTCAGATATCAGTAGAACATCAATCATTTTAATATTTTTGTCCAAATTTATCTGGATAAACTTTACAGCACATGTCAGATCACTTGCCTCTCCCACCTCTCTCTCTCTCTCTCTCTCTCTCTCTCTCTCTCTCTCTTCTGGGCTCAATCACTCAGGCCTAGTTTAAATTCTGCACCAGTTCAAAGCCCAGCAGTGGAGCCAATCCCTCTCCGCTCACAAAAACAAAGCTCATCACTTCCACCCAACACGGTTTCCTCTCTCAGGAGCTCCGTTCACGCAGTAGCTGACTTTACTGAGGTGTAACCCAGTGTTGAGTCCAGCGCCTACCTGTACTGGAAGCCGCTGTGGATATTAACTGGGAATTCGTGCAGAGATTAAATTAAATATGTCTTGAATCTGCTGATCATTCTGAGAACAAACACAGTGCTTCTGACACGATTACTGGATTACGGCACGTCAAAATGAAATGCATTTAAATGTGTCTTTGAAATTAGTGATTGAGAGTTTACATCTGCTCTACTATCACAGGAAGTGCAAAATCAACCAGGTCCAGGTGACGCCACCCACTGGGTGAGGCTTAGCTAAACGAGTGGATTTAACCATTAAACCACAGAAACGCTTCCGGGGCCAATAAGATTATCCTAAATCCAAATATATTCATTTCACAATATGAGATTCTCTCGCCCTGGTCTGGGATTGCTGAGATGATATATTGGCAGATAATCCTGAGATTACAGCCACGTGTGAACAGATCATTCGGAGATTAAATCATTGATTATAATCTGATAACTTTGATGCTATTGAGATGAGATTACATTATCGATTTAAGATCACGTCATTATATTGGCAGATACTGTCCATACGAGGTTTTTGCACAATTATGTGAATTGTATGTGCATTATTGCACCAAAAAAAACTTTAGAAATTGGGAGGAACTGCCCTGGAACTGCCTCCTGTAGATCATCCAACATAATCCATGAGTGTGCGGCTGAATGGCTGTGAGGAGGAGAGCAATGTTTGGATCTGCTGGACTTCATGATCATATGACTTAAGTGGACAAGCCAACCATGTGGAATTAGATGCACATTAGAGGCCCGGCGGGGGTCTTTTAACTTCATGCTGAAAGAGAAGGGATTAGGATTAGAGTGAGACGCAGGTGCTGCTCACGAGTTCTGCTGCCTGTTCGTGCTTTAACCACCTCACCGACCCACACGAGCGAAGGAAGACGCTCCAGGGTGAACGTCTGGACGCGGAGAACCTGTGGGGTCCATCCTTAGCGGGTCGAATGTTTTTCATCCATTTGAACCCTTTATGACCCTGCTGACCCCAGCTGCTTTAACCGTCACATACACAGTCATAAAAGTGCAGCCTGCGTTCAAATGTATCCCAGAATTCCTTCTAAAACTAAAACTAACCCCTGACAGAAGAATGGAGTAGATATAAGTCTGATCTGTACAGACAGGGAATGTGAATGTCATACAAAATATGTATACATGTACTTTAAGTTGTATATACTCTGATTTAGCCCCGCCCACACAATTAAGAAGGCGAGCTATAGTCTAGAGTCTAGACTGAAACCCAGCCAATCAGAACAGAGGCCATTCACTATGAACAGTTTTAAAGATTAAATTTATCCGTTTAAGTGAGGCACGTCGAAAGGAATTATGACAAATGGAAACATCGAGGGTGAACCTCTGAGAGGAGGAAAGAAAAAAATCACAACAAAATGTGCGTTTGCATTTCAGAGCGCTCGGGAAAATCAGAGTTCAGTGACCACTTCCTGTTTTAAATCCTCTGTGATACAAGAGCCCCATCTAGTGGTCAACCTTACAACATGGAGGACATCTTTCCCAGCATTCACTGGGTGACAGAAGGCACAACCCCTCCAAACACACACACACACACACACACACACACACGTCACACATGGGAAAAATCTGGCAACCTTAGTCCACCTGTTATTTCTCGACCGAGCTTCGGGCACTGGCCTGAGTGTTTACACCCCATAACTGGAAGGTCGCGGGTTTGATTCCCAGACCAGTAGGTTGCCCTGAGGTAGCCTTAAGCAAGGTACCGTCCCCATCACTGCTCCCCGGGTGCTGGATGTGTCTGCCCCCTGCAGCACAGTGTGTGTGGGTTGAACACAGAGAATGTATTCCGTTGTGGGTCGCTGTCTTCACGGTGGCAGTCACTTTCACTTTAAGCTGATTTTGTTTCGCTGTTAATTTAATTCAGGCTTGAGGTTCAACAAGAGTCGTCCTTTATCATGTTTTTTTTTTTATTTCCTCCTATCATTTCTTTCCGTCTTTTCTTTGAATTAATACTAACTCTGAGCAGTTATTTTGTGTGGACAGTGTTTAAAGTTGGCTACGCATCGCGAAACAATCACTATAAAGTTCATTCTTCCATTGGAGCATGTGAAAGACGATGTAAAATACTGTGCAAAAGTCCTAATCCCCTCATTTCTTCATCTTTTGCTTCCAAACATCCAGAATGTCTTGTATTTTTTATATATCATTGAGGAACGGTTCTCCAGATCTTCCTGAAGGACAGTGTTGTTGTCTCTCATTTTCAGTCCAGTCTCTGTACCTGAGCAGTTCTCCAGATCTTCCTGAAGGACAGTGTTTTTGTCTCTGAGACAGTGACAGAGACAGTGTGGGATCATCTCCACAGAGAAAACAAAAGGCAGTCGACGTCCAAAGAAGAGATGTGGGACATCCTTCAAGATCCTGGAGAAGTGTTCCTAACTTAAAGAAAGGAGCTGTCTAAGAGAGTTGAGGCTGTGTTGAAGAATAACGGAGGTGAATACTGACTTTAAACCTGGTTAGAATGAAACTCTCGGTGTTTAGACTGAGTTACATGTGTCTGTACACAAACCACTGAACTACCATCTCACCTTCACACAGGACAGAAGGAAACGAGGGGGTTGAGATGTTTGCGTGGCACTGCAGGTCTATTGAACCTTTTAAAAAACGAACAGAGCTGCATGTTTGGCTTCCAGCGCTCTTCTTTTCAGGGATTTTGTAGAAGAGTCAGATGCAGAAGCCCTGATGAAGACTGTAGTGGAAGAAATAAATTAATGAACCTTTTTATGTCCCACCTGTTTCCAGCGCCTCTTCTCGCGCCGCGTCGTCTTCGTCCGGCTGGCGGATCTTCCAGCTGGTGAGAGGAAGGGAACTGACCTCCTCCACGCTTCTCAGCCGCAGCATGTCCATGTGATTGCTCCTGGACTGGTATTTCGGGATGAAGCAAACTTTGCCGCTTCTGAAGACGTGCTGGACGATGTCCTCGGTGCGGACCTCGTCTGGCATGCTCAGGAACACGGCCACGCGCCGGCTGCTCTGGTACCTGGGATGTTCAAACAGCTGCAGAAGCAACAGGAAAACACTGGTTAATAATAATAATAATAATAATAATAATAACAATAATATTAACGATGTTGTTATTGTTCTTCTTCTTTCGGCTGCTCCCGTTTAGGCGTCGCCACAGCGGATCAACCGTCTCCATTTCTTCCGGTCCTCTGCATCTTCCTCCTTCAAAATGACCTGCATGTCCTCTCTCACCACTTCCATAAACCTCCTCTTTGTTCTTCCTCTTCTCCTCTTTCCTGGCAGCTCCATCTTCAACATCCTCCTCCAGATATAGTTCTCGTCTCTCCTCTGGACACGTCCAAACCAACGCAACCTTGCTTCTCGTCCAACCTGAGCTGAGCCTCTAATATACTCATTTCAAATCCTGCCCATTTCTAATCTCATCACACCCAAAGAATCTCAGCATCTTTAACTCTGACGCCTCTAGCTCCGCCTCCTGTCTTTTTATCACTGTCTCCAACCTGTATAACATAGCTTGTCTCACTACCGTCCCCTGGGGAGGGGTGGCCTAGTGGTTAGGGAGTTAGTCACAGGATCGGAAGATTGTGTGTTCAAACCCCTTACCAGTAGGTTGCCCTGAGGTACCCTTGAGCAAGGTACCGTCCCTGTCACTGTTCCCCGGGCAGCTTTCATAGCTGCCCCCGTTGCATGGTGTGTGTTGGTGCGCATGGGTGAAATGCAGAGGTCCAATTTCGTTGTGGTTCACTGTGCGTTCTCACAATGACAAGGGTAGTCACTTTCACTTTCTTCTTCCTTTCACTAACGAGAGCAGCCGAAAAAATTATTATTATGTTTTGTTGTTGTTGCCCTTATTTTCATCATTAGCAACAACAACAATAATAATAATAATAATAATAATAATATTAGATATTATTAACTTTTTTCTTTTGCCAGTAAAAATGAATCAAATGCAAACAAAACCTTAAAAAGTGATGATTATTTTAAGACGTTTCGTTAAGAGACTAATCCCGGAGTCTGAACAGTTAAAAATAAGTGACTTTTAGGCTTAAGCAACAAAGAATGTTGAAACAGATCATTAAACTTTACTGTCCACCGTTTAAACCCTGTGCCCTGATCTGAGAACAGTGGAAGGCATGTTTGTTCAGTTGGTCTGATAAGAAGTGATCAATGAGGCTGAAGGTCTCGCTCACGCCACCTTAAATGGTGCCGTTTGTCCTCTTTTGTTTACATCCGTTCAGGAGCTGTCCGGGTTCAGGGTTTATTTAAGGTGGATCTGAGCTTCTCACAGAAAAGAGTCTCAACAGACATAAGAGAACAAAATGAACCGAAAACAGAAAAACTAAAAATAATTATCAATAAAACGCTTTTTAACGAGAAGCCAATCTGTCCTCATCGATATTTATGTGGCCAGACCGCCTGGATTTTACAAAAATGCATCCTGTAAAACTACAAGCTCTATCAGATTCAAGTATCAACAAATCTAATCCAATGTGATGTAATGTCATGTAATCTAATCCAACCTAATCCATTCTAATGTAATCTAATCCAATCTAATGTAATCTAATCCAACCTAGTCCAATCTAATGTAATCTAATCCAATCTGATGTAATCTAATCCAACCTAGTCCGATCTAATGTAATCTAATCCAACCTAGTCCAATCTAATGTAATCTAATCCAATCTGATGTAATCTAATCCAACCTAGTCCAATCTAATGTAACCTAATCCAATCTAATGTAATCTAATCCAACCTAGTCCAATCTAGTGTAATCTAATCCAATCTAATGTAATTAATCCAACCTAATGTCATGTAATGTAACGTAATCTAATCTAACCTAAATGACCAGATGCTGCATTTCCTTTGCTCTGGATTCAGATCAGTGACAAGGTTGAATCTGATCTGATCTTAATCTGGTTTTATCTAATGAGGCAGTGGTCTGGTGGTGGTTCTTGTCTATGGACCTGTGGATCAAGAGGTCCCGGGTTCAAATACCATCTCTGGCACTACCACCACTGGGTCCCTGAGCAAGACCCTTAACCCTGAGTGTCTCCAGGGGGGCTGTCCCTGTAAGTAGGACCTGGAAGACACTCTGGTTAAGAGGGTCTGATAAATGCCGTAAATGTAAATGTGGTCTCATGTAATGTGATTTAATCTGATCTTCATGACCAGACAGTGCATTTCATTTGTTTTGAACTGGACTCATCTCGGTAGAAAATCTGATCTGACTGAATCTAATGCAACCTAACATGATCTAATCTAAATGACCCTTTGCCCTGAATCTGATCTAATCTGATCTGGTCTGATCTGATCTGTGACCAGCTGGTACAGTTTGCTGGGGTTCTACAAACATCCGGTTCTTTAAGAAACTTTTTAAAAACATTTACCTTCTGGGAGAGAACCTGAGACTGTCGAGATTTCTCCTCTTCGCTCAGACCGGCCACGCGCTTCTTGATCTCCTTCCTCAGAGCCTGTTTAGCTGCTCGCAGGGCCGCCATGCTGCTCAGACCAGCAGAAGGTGAAGCAGGTAAACAGAAGCAGCCCTGCTGTCATGGCAGCGCCCAGGCGCGCCCACGTGGGCGGGGAGGAGCGGGGGCGTCCCAATCCGCCGCTCTAGGGCCCTTCGAAGGGAGCGCACTCGGGAGCAGTGAGAATAAGAGCAGTAATGATTTCCCCTGATGATTCCATCGTTTGAATATTACTCTTGATTGTAGCCGAGAGAGCGATGGAGTCAGAAAGTGTAATAATGAGATGTGAGCGATTATGTGGATCCTTGTGAGGTGATTAGGTTAATATTCATGATTAGTAAATGTTAAGTAATCATTAAGAGTGTGTGGTAACTGGGAGACATCAAGTCCCAATTATGAGCTAATGAGTCATGATTATTGGAGGTTAATTAATAATGATGAGATATGAAGTCATAATAACGAGTGAGTATCACGTGGTGATGGAATGGTGAGTCGTGATTAAAGGTGAGGTAGTCACTGTGAGGGTCATTATATTGAGTCATTATAATTAATACTTAATAATCATCTAAAGGCCCCGTTTAACCCACTTAATCCTCTGTTACCCTGCAAGGGAAGGATCAATCGATCAAACGATCAACCGATCAATCTATCTATCTTTTTCTGTCTGCCTGCCTATCTATCTGTCTACCTCTGTCCCTATATATCTTTATTTTTCTATCTATCTATCTATCTATCTATCTATCTATCTATCTATCTATCTATCTATCTATCTGCCTGTCTGTGTGTCTGTCTATCTGTCTACCTCTGTCTCTATATATCTTTATTTTTTCTATCTATCTATCTGCCTGTCTGTCTGTCTGTATATAACTTTATTTTTCTATCTATCTGTCTGTCTCTATATATCTTTATTTTTTCTATCTATCTATAGGGGCAGCGGTAGCCTAGTGGTAAGGGAGTTGGCCCCACATTGGAAGATTGTGGGTTCGATTCCCTCACAAATAGGTTGCCCCCCCATCGTACCGTCCCCATCACTGCTCCCCGGGCGCTTTCAATAGCTACCCACTGCTGCACGGTGTTTGTGTGCATGGGTTAAAAGCAGAGGTCCAATTTCGTTGTGGTTCATGGTGTGCAGTGCTGTGACCTCGCAATGACAAGGGTTGTCACTTTCACTTTCATCTGTCTATCTGCGTTACTGAATGACTATATATCTGTCTGTGTGTCTATCTGTCTACCTCTGTCTCTATATACCTTTATTTTTATAACCTTTATTTATCTATCTATCTATCTATCTGTCTGTCTGTCTGTCTGTAAATAACTTTATTTTTCTATCTATCTATCTATCTATCTATCTGTCTGTCTGTCTAATCCCTACACAGTTCAGATGTGAGACTGGGAATTGAATCGTTGGTGACGTCAGCGCGTGAAAAACGGCCTCACTGGGTGTGACGTCAGAGTGTTCGGTAGTGGGGCTGTGATGGTGAACAGTCTGCGGGAGTCGGAGCCGCTGAACGGCCAGCTCGGGCTTTAATAACCGGCTAAGCGCCGTGAATCCTCCGCTGCGCCGGCGGTGAGGGCTGTCCGGTTCCGGTTCCGGTTGTCCGGAGGAGGGAGGTTCGGTGAGCGCTGTGGAGGTGAGTTCCGTTTCTCCCCCAGAGTTACTGTTTACACTCAGCACACTCACTCAACCCGCTTTATCCGCCGGTTCTTACTGAACCTGCGTGTCACTTCGGCGAGGTGAACAGCCCGACTCACCCCCACTTCATCTGACTTTAAACTAAAGTTTTCTTCTCCCGGGCCACCTTAAATGGCACTCTTAAGGTGGAACGGGAAGTAGCCGGGCGAGCTTCGGTTCGGTCGTCATGGTGAACACTGTTGTCCTCTTGTAAACATTTATTTTTTACACAAATAAATAAAAATAAACATACATAAATAATAATAATAATAGAAAAGGGGAAATTAAATAAATAAAAACATTTCAAACGTTAAAGGCACATGATTGACGCACTGGCGGCCCAATCGCAATGTGAGGTGGGCGGGGTTTCCGAAAGCGTTACCAAAAAAGGCATAGTGGGCGTGTCTGATGTTGATAGTCATGTGGAGGGTTTTTCTCTTCTGATTATTTCAGCTCTGCAGGAGAAGAGGAGGAAATTGGAGACTGTGGGCTTTTTAAGGTAGGCTGGGGTGGATATTGTAGAATAAATGAATGATTTAATATTATCTGCATGTGAGTCAGTCAAGAAATAGCAGGAAATTTGTCAAAAATGACCTGGCTGTGCTGCTTTTGCACATAAGACTCAATAAAAGTAAAAAGAAAATGGGTCTGGTTTAGTGCACATTTGTGGATCTAGAGGATTTGGGGATGGGATGTTATTCTAGTTTGACCTCGGGGTCACTTGCATCTCTTAAGATAGCCCAAAAATGGGAAAGCCTGACACTAGCTCTTTTAAACTACAGTGTGTTTCCATTAGTTCTGCTCAAAAGTCCATTTTCCTCCTTTTGACCACTGTAGTTTCACTTTGGCAGAACAGTTAGACCTACTGAATAGAAAAGTATAATGTAATAAGTTAATACAAGTGACGTCCATTCATACTGGACTTCTAACATTTCAAATAAGGCATGTTTAGTGTCTAAAAATGAATGTATAAAACTTCAAATTCGTTTCTTTTTCTTTCACTGTATTCCATATATGCATTAGAACGAGCACAGATCTTTTAATTGCATATCTGCCCTTTAAGATGCATATTAAAATGGCTGAAACAGGGTCAACATCTACCAAACTGAGACGAATAACATCATTAAAACTTATAATAATGGAGAAAAACAACAGCATTTTTGCTCAATATTCCAGCATCACTTCCTGAGGCTCATTAGTAAATATGAAAACCATCTAAAACATCTGATGCTGAGATAGTTTTGGAATTTCTGCCAGCATGGATGTGAGTCCCAAACTGTCCAACACCCCCCAAAAATATATGAAATAGGTTTTTATATCTCAAAGGTGATTTTTAGTGTCAACACCAGGGGTGTCCTGCCCCAGACCTGGAAGTCTGAGGTCCAACAGGTGAGTTCAGCCAGATGTTTGTCCTCTAGGACTGGAATTACCTTCTGTTTCCCAGTTGCAGATTCCTGACAGGGCTATCCTGAACTGCCTTTCTGTTTGCAATCAGAAGAGCATCTGTCCCTTCACCAGAACGGAGCCCCTTTAACAAAATCCAGCCCACTTACGTCCAGGATGAGGTCCAGTGTGCAGTAGCAGGCTCTCCAGCTGTGTCTTGAAGCAAAAAGCACAGCTGTATGTCAAGGATACGGTTTATGCTTGGGACATTTCTCGTGACACTCTTTGTTCTTTTGTCAGGAACTGGCTGTTATTAGCATCATCGGTCCGGTCTGTGTTGTGGAACGCACTACAATGGGCCTGAACTTGGGTTTTTTTCTCTCTTGCGGGTGGATGTTGAGTGAGGACTTCACTTTACATCATGTGAAATCAGCACAGTTTGATAAGGATCACGATTGCTGGATTAAAAACGATCATTCTCTTCGATTCACTCACTTGCTGCATTTATAATTACGGCGAGCACTCGATTTATATCCGTTCATTTCCTGTTTTTATGTGTCCGAACTCTGGGAGAGCTTACCGAGCAAACCTCGGAAAGACTAGATCCTGAATGTCTGCTGAAGTGGAGCAGTGCTGGACTAGTGTTTAGGGACTAGGCCCCAGGATCGGAAGGTCGTGGGTTCAAATCTCAGATCTAGTTTGCCCCTCGTCACTGCTCTCTGGGAGGGTATGTCGGCCCCCTGCTGGGCGGTGTGTGTGTGTGTGTGTTGAGAGATTGTGCACCTAAATAGAAAATTGCTATTATTATTATTAGTCTTTTAATTTAATCGTAACTGTAACCTCCTCTGTTTAGGTTTAGTTTTAGCATAAATTAAGGATTTTCCCCAACTTAATGTTTTTCACCCTGCTTAAATCTCAAAAAAATAAAATGTTTACAGCGAACGGTTCGTAAAGTTTTCTCAGTTTTATGCAACGTTTTTACATTTAGTTTACTATTACACTCCGTATTCTGTGGCGTAATCAACTATATTGGTTAAAAATCTTAAAAAATGAAAGATTACACACAATCTTAAAGGGAAAGATTTGGAACAAATTACGGAAATGATTGTGACGGTATTTAGGCCGTTTGTTGTTGTTTGTTCATCTCGCATCCCGAATCCGTCGCCACCGACGGTCCTGCAGTTTCCCATCGCGGACCAGACGTAGGTCTGACATCAGAGACGACTAACCGAGGCCCAGACTGGCGTGTTGGCGAGCGCCTCCCGAGGATTAGAGCTGCAGAGTCTGGCTGGGTTGGAAACTCTCGGCTCTTCTCGGCCTCTGCGGCTGCACGTCCGGTCCAAGAGCTCGCCGTGTTCCTCCTAAATCCACGGAGCTCTTTAATCCCGCCGCTTAGACGCACGATCTCTGTCAAGCCTCTCGAGCAGCACGCTTGATCCCAGCGCCAAGGCACGGGGCTTTTCTCCTCACAGGGCAGCCCATGTGAGCTTGAGTGAAGGACAGGAGCTTTCCTACAGTCCCTGCCGTCCTACAGAGACTCGGGGAGTCCTGACACGGTTCATCAACTGCACAACTTTAGGCAGCGTCAGGTTAGACACCATCGCTTGGTTTAAACATGGACCGGGCGCTGCTGATTAGGCTCCATCTTCATGAGGCTCCATCCGTTTCTTGAATGTACTTTTACAAAGAGTCCTTTCTGGGCTTGGAGATCATTTTAAAGGACTTTTTTTGAATCCATCATGTTGGGCTGTGCAAGAATTCTTCAGCATCTAATATTTCTAATAATATTTATTATAATAATAAAAATAGTCATATATTTGTAGAAGGATCATTGGCTAAAGGTTCACTCTTCAACAGGATGGTGATCCCCAGCTCTCCAGTAACTAAATCCAGTGCTAAAAAGAGTGCGAGAGGTATTTTTCAGCCCCTACAGTCTACAAATGAGGAAGAAGCATCCAGGAAATGAGACAGAACATAAAAGGTGCTGAAGTTTGGTAAAGAACAATGATAAAAAATATAAATATACCCCCAATCGCTGCCTTTCAGAAGAAACGCTGGATGAGAAAGTGTGTATAAATTAATGAAATTAAATTTCTGTACAATTCTGTTTCACGTTGGCTGGACCTCAAATACACACGGAATAAACCTAAAAAAAACATCTTTCTGCTTTAGTCCAGGATGTACACAAAATCAAACCTGGAAAACAGGCAAAAAGGCAATTCTTCTCACTTTACCTTTACAGCGTTAGTTCAGGCTTTTTGCAGAACTGGACTTTTCTCCACTTTTTGTTTTTGAAATCTGTGGAAGTCCTGACTGGAGAACAGCAGCAGATCTGGTCTGTGTTCACGGTCAGCAGTGTTAATGGATCTCTTTGTGAAGCAGAAGATCCGAACAGTCTTTGGGAAGATCACCACACGGCCCACGCTGAGAGACGTTTTCGAGGGACACACTCGTAAAAGAGTGGACATCAGCTCTTTTTTGTGGATGCTCCCTTCATCCGGAACACTCTAATCTTTTGGTGGGAGCATCTTCAGTAAACTGATCTCCAGACTTGGTTTTGGTTCCATCACACTTTCGCTTTTGGCCCGAACCAGGACAAATACGTCTTGAACTGAGGGGTAATTCAGCAAGACAGGAAGCCAAAACTCATCAGAAGAAAGTTCATATTTGGAATTGGCTGAGGACACTTCAGTAGAAATCTTTTGGATGTCCTCCTGTCCTCTGCATCTTCCTGCTTCAAACCGACCACCTGCATGTCCTCTCTCACCACGTTCTTAAACCTCCTCTTTGGTCTTCCTCTTCTCCTTTTTCCTGGAAGCTCCATCTAGGGCAGCGGTGGCCTAGTGGTTAGGGAGTTGCCCCCGCATCGGAAGATTGTGGGTTCGATTCCCTCACAAGTAGGTTGCCCTGAGGTACCCCTGAGCAAGGTACCATCCCCGTCACTGCTCTCCGGGCGCTTTCAATAGCTGACCACTGCTGCACGGTGTTTGTGTGCATGGGTTAAAAGCAGAGGTCCAATTTCGTTGTGGTTCATGGTTTGCCGTGCTGTGACCTCGCAATGACCAGGGTTGTCACTTTCACTTTCACTTTTCAACATCCTCCTCCTGATATAATCCTCGTCTCTCCTCTGGACATGTCCAAACCTTGTCTCCGAAACATCTAACCTGATCTGTCCCTCTAATATACTAATTTCTAATCCTGTCCATCCTCGTCACACCCAACGAACATCTCAGCATCTTTAACTCTGACAGCTCCACCTCCTGTCTTTTCTCCTGTCTCCAAACCGTATAGCATAGCTGGTCTCACTACCGTCCTGTAAATCTTCCCTTTCACTCTCACTGGTATCAGTCTGTCACAGATCACTCCAGCCACTCTTCTCCACCCATTCCAACCTGCCTGCACTCTCTTCTTCACCTCTCTTCCACACTCGCCGTTACTCCAAACTGTTGATCCCAAGTGTTTAAACTCCTCCACCTTCACCTCCTCCACTCCCTGCATCCTCACCACTCCACTGTCCTCACTTTCATTCACACTCATGTATTCTGTCTTTGACCTACTCACTTTCATTCCTCTCCTCTCTAGAGCATATCTCCATCTCTCCAGGTTCTCCTCAAGCTGCTCCCCACTCTCACTACAGGTCACAATATCATCTTTTTATTATAATAATAATAATAATAATAATAATAATAATTGTTATTTATATAGCGCCTTTCTCAAACTCAAGGTCACTTTACAGAAAAAAAAAAAAAAAACAGTTAATACAAACACAAAGACAGAAAACAAACAGCAGAATAAGGAAATTAAGAACTTGGAGAAGTGGAATAGCACAAACTGAATAGATATGTTTTTAACTGTGTTTTAAAGAGGGACAGAGACGACGTGAGGCGCAGGTTTTGAGGGAGGGAATTCCAGAGTTTAGGGGCAGCAACACTAAATGATCTACCCCCCATGGAAGCTCACCTGAATTTAGGAACTGAGAGTAACCCTGTGCCGGAGGAGCGCAGTGAGCGGGTGGGAGTGTATGAATGGAGTAAATCAGTGAGGTATGAAGGAGCAGATCCATGAAGGGCTTTAAATGTGATGAGAAGCAGCTTGTATTGAATACGGTACGATATGGGCAGCCAGTGAAGTTTGTGGAGAACGGGGGTGATATGTTCAGATTTTTTGGAGAAGGTGAGAACACGAGCTGCAGAGTTTTGCACGTACTGGAGCCTGGCTAATGTTCTACTTGGGAGACCAAAGAGTAGAGCATTGCAGTAATCGAGACGGGACGTTATAAAAGCATGAACAAGTATTTCTGTATCCTTCAACGAAAGAGATGAGCGGAGACGTGAGATGTTTCTGAGGTGAAAGAAAGCATTTTTCACAACTGTATTAATGTGAGATTCAAATGACAGAGTGGGACAGAGGGTGAGGGCGTAACAAGAGTATTTTCAATGGATAAACTGAAATTTTGTAGTTTAGTGATGAGAAATTTGGAGCCAACTAATAAAAGTTCTGTTTTGTCAGTATTGAGCTTGAGAAAGTTAGAGGTGAGCCATAGTTTTACGTCATGAATACATGCTGTGAGGGAAGGGGGCGGAGCGGCTGAAATGGAGGTGGTAATGTAGATTTGGGTATCGTCAGCATAGCAGTGAAAACTGAGGCCATGGTTTCTAATAATATGACCGAGAGGGAGAATATAAATTATGAATAACATGGGTCCAAGAACAGATCCCTGAGGGACACTCTGTTTAACTGGAGCAGGAGGTGATCTGTTGTCATGGAGGCGGAATTGCTGTCTGTCAGTGAGAGAAGATGAGAACCAAGAAAGAACGGCACCAGAGAGCCCAATGGCTGAAAGGCGGGAAAGAAGGATCTTATGATTGACAGTGTCAAAGGCAGAGCTTAGATCCAAGAGAAGGAGGATACTGAGGGAACCAGAGTCAGCACTGAGTAAAAGGTCGCTGGTGACCCTTAGCAGGGCAGTCTCGGTGCTGTGGAATGGACGGAAACCTGACTGAAACGGCTCATATAAATGGTTAATTATTAGATGTTCCAGCAGCTGAGCAGCTACAACCCTTTCAAGGAGCTTTGAAATAAAAGGTAGATTAGAAATAGGTCTGTAGCTGCTCAGATTGCTGGGATCCAAAGTGTTATTTTTCAAAATAGGTGTAACAGCAGCAGTTTTCAGGCCCAGTGGCACAACACCAGAGGAGAGTGAACAGTTTATAAGATGGGAGATGGAGGCAGAGATGGCAGACAAGCAGGATTTAAGCAGAGAAGTAGGTGCTGGATCAAGGATGGAGGTGGAAGAACTGATTTTCCTAATTAATTCAGTAACAGAGTTTGAGTTTGTAAGAGTGAACTTGGTGAAGGGTTGTACTGGGGTTTCTAGGAGAAAGTTATAGGTTCTAAGAGTAACTTATTAGTGTGTTTAAGGTATATGTGTATGTAAGTATCTCCATTTTTGTTATTTTATTTTATATACAATGTTTGTATGTATGTAAATGCGACTGCATATTGAGTCAAGCTCATGCGACGTGTAGCCAGTGTGATGTGATGCATTAAATTCTGCATGTTTTTTCTGGGGTGCATGGAACTTGGATCAGTTCCCTGAAGCGATAAAATATGCAAATGATATATTTTTACAAGATTACAATGTAACAGTCTCAGCTCCTTGTCAGCTTTTAATTCTGGTAGACGCAGGTTCCTTTCTCACTGATACCTTTTTTATTCTTATTTTTTACCAGTTAGCAGTGCAGTGCAATTTAATCCCCCATATTCTTTCAAGGGCACAAAAGGGACAAAATATTAGATAAATACATGCTGTTAAATAATACGATGCCTCTCAATGGAACAAAGGGCCTTTATAACATTTTCTGGACCTGAGAGATTTTAATATTAAATATAAACCAAATTAGATGAAATCAGTTTAATCATTTAAATAGTTGTCTAATAAATAAAATAATTTAACCATCATTCATTAATTCAATAAATGTCATTATTTTTGTAATTTAATTATATATTTTTTTGTATAAAAAATAAAAATATATAATACATTAAACATGATTTATATTATTATAAATTAAAAATGACATTTACAGTCCATATTAATACTTTAAATTATTATTATTATTTTAGTTATTAAATATAAAATTTTAGACTTAATCCCTCCACTGATTCACACGGAAGTGTTTCAGGGTGGTAAATTCTCTGGAAGCTGGAAGAAACACTCTGATTGGTTTAGAGGCTCATTAGCGCATCACAGTGGCCGAAATCGTGATAAAGATTAACTAACGATAGATTGTCCAGTCCAGCCTCTCCAGTCCAGAGTGTGTTTCCTGTGATTCTGTTTCACTGGTCCTGTCTCTGTCCTCACAGAGCGGCAGGAAGGACATGGCTCAGGAGACCAACCAAACCCAAGTGCTGTGTGCCACGGGATGCGGTTTCTACGGCAACCCTCGGACCAACGGCATGTGCTCCATCTGCTACAGGGACTTTTTACAGAGACAGAACTCCAGAATCAGTGACCCAGGTAAGACACTGTCCTCACGGCACGAGATAAGACAGGTAAGACGCCGTCCTCACGGCATGAAACTACATAGTGGTTATGGTCTACAGGATTTCTCAGACGGTTTTCCAACAAGGACGTCCCTTACCTCTTGTCCTATTGGACAGGCTTAACTTCCCTACTAATGTGTCTTCATTTGTGTTTTCTGATGAAGTAAGAAATGAAACCTCAAACAAACCATAACCCAGATCGAACCCCATTTCTGCAGATATTATTAGCATTTTGAGGAATATGAAGAGCGACTGTGTGATTTAGGACTACGTGTCTTCAAATGTCCAATTTAAAAGGAACGTCTTTTTGCTTTTTGTGTGGCTATATTGCATAACCGTAACCCTTATGGTAGTTGCAGATTGAGATTTGGCCGATGATTGATGTTTAATATAGATTTATACACGTATACATGTTTTATGTCTGCTTTTGAAATTGTAAAGCGTTTAATTATAAGGCTGCCATTTCAACGTAAATTTTGAAATCTATAAATAATAAAGCACCTTTTTTATTGTTCTACTGTTCAGTTATTATTATTGTGATTATTGGAGCAATTATAAGATTCACATAGTAAGATAAATAGCTGAAACAGCTACACAGCATGGAGAATTGCAGAGACGTAATTCTCTAAACACAGTCGCTTTTTCATTTTCCACAAATGGCTGATAATGCTATGGTTTGGTTCAGATTCCAAGGTTTTCTCCATCAGAGCAGCTCCATTACTCACCATTAAGACTCCTGTGTTTTGACCTTCACAAATGCTCATTAGAACAGGACCATATGGTGAAGGAAGAAAACCCCTGCTGCATTCTAGCACCCTTTGAGTCATTATATCAGAACCATATTTCTTATGGTTTGCTTTAGTGAGTCATCTTGGAGACGGAACATGCTGCATCTTCACAGCTGATGAAAATTATCCTATTCTTTCTTTACCGAAGCCAAGACATGTTGGAGTCTGAGGTTTGGTTCTTTGATTGCGCACTGGGGCGACAAGGCTGATATACAGCACTGCTCAAAAGTCTCGAGCCCCTCGTTTCTTAATATTTTTCTTTATTGGTGCAAAAAATCATAATGATAAAAAAAATCTATCAGGTTGAGGATTAAATGAAAGATGGGAACAAATGTTTCACTGACAAGCAATGTGTCTCGAGATACAAGGTTCTAGATATATATATATATATATCGATATATAGAGGTTCTACTCCTGATTCTACACTTGATCATCTGGAATCATCTGCACCTGTTTCTTCACTGCTTCATGTCTTAAGTTAGACGCTTTGTTCTGCTTGAAGGTTCAGACGTAGATCACTGTGTGGATTAACCAACACAGAACTATCAAACTGCTCAGGTACAGAGACTGGACTGAACATGAGAGACAACAACACTGTCCTTCAGGAAGATCTGGAGAACTGCTCAGGTACAGAGACTGGACTGAAAATGAGAGACAACAACACTGTCCTTCAGGAAGATCTGGAGAACTGATCCTCAACAAGACATTAAAAACGTCTGGATCTTTGGAAGCAAAATATGAAGAAATGATGGGCTCATGACTTCAACAATGTAGTGTATTTGACAAGGAATATACTTGGCATGCTTGTATTAACACACTATTTATTCAAACCGTGTGTTTATATGTGGTTTCTGAACTCGTAGGACTCATGAAATGACAAACGAAAGACATGAAACAATACTTTCATCAATAAAGATGCGTGTTGTTGATGCAAATTTAGATTTTTTTAAACAAATCGACATGATGTTTATATTGAGATGCTATTTGGGCAGTTTCGTGCTATTAGATTAAAAGTTTGGGATAGGTTCCAGCACCCTCTGCAACCCTAATTAGGACAAGCGGCTATGAAAATGAGTGAGCGAGTGAGTGAGTAGATTAAAAGTGCAAAAAGTCTGAGAACAGCGTCAGAGCTAAAGCCTCCAGCTACGTTTTGGCAGAGGTGTTAACACTGGGTGTGAATGTTGTCTCTCTTGCAGTGTCAGAATGCTTCAGTGCTTTCGAGGAGTCTCTCTCGTCGCAGTCCACCGCAGTCACGCCTGCCTCGGCGCTAGAACGAAACAGGTACGGCTCACTCACACTCCCTAATTATACATCCTATTTCAGGGTCGATTTCAGATCAGCATCTCCTCCAGACACCTAGACACGATTGGTTCACCTCCACGATCAACCACGATTGGTTCACCTCCACGATCAACTGTACCTAAGTACAGTAGTAATGACATTTAGCCTGTTCTCAGGATCATCATCCGACATTCAGATCCACCAAAGACATGTTTCGTGTAGCAGGGGGCTGATATCAAACTGCTCAGGTACAGAGACTGGACTCAATATGAGAGACAACAACACTGTCCTTCAGGAAGATCTGGAGAACTGCTCAGGTACAGAGACTGGACTGAACATGAGAGACGACAACACTGTCCTTCAGGAAGATCTGGAGAACTGTTCCTCAACGGTATATTAAAAATACTGGAAAGTCTTTGGAAACTAAACATGTTGAAATGCGGGTTGGCTCAAGACCTTTGCACAAAACTGTAGCTTAAAAAGTAATGGGTGCCAAAGCAGTTTTAGAAAGTGCACAAACGAATCTATTTGAGGTTTCTGCATGTAGTTGGAGCATGTGATGATTTAGATGCAGTTTGGATGAGGCTGATTTGCAGCAGCAGCTCAAATCTAAAGGAGAACATGACTGGTGAGGGATTTTAAATCATGGCTTTACCAACGTCTGAATTTCTTTTAGTTGTCAAAGCCTCGTAACGGCAGCAGTGGAAGCACGAGCAGACGAGGCTACAGAAGAGCTCGAGACAGAAGCAGCAGGTAAACATACACACACACACACACTGTCCATTTCCATGCAGCTTCTTCACAGGCCTCTCCAGCTCAGACAGGAACAGTGACAGGTTATTGAGAGTCCAGAATAACACCCTCCATAACAAAAGTGCAGCAGAATCCCATAGAAACGGCCTTGCGGCGTCCCATTCGGCCTCGCTGCGTCCCATTCGCCCTCGCTGCGTCCCATTCGCCCTCGCTCACTCTTTCCTCCTTTCTGTTTGATTTGAGAACGACCCAGCGAATGCTCAAAGTCCAGTGGAAAGCTTCATAATGCCTTTTTCTCTGACTGACAAATAAGCAGGAAGGAAATATGAGCTGAAAAACACACAATTATACGATTATGCACAACATTTTATGCAATTTTTATGCACCGCTACGGTTATCGTGAGCAGTGATAACCTTAGAGCTGCACACGGGTTCGATCCAGGGCAGACACACTAATAAGGGTCCGTGAAGCCTTGACACATCTTTATCAAGATTAAAATCTATTGCATAAGAATCTGGCAAAGTCAAATGTAGAAATGGGAACGTATTTAAATCAATTTTGGTTCTCTGTGGCAGACGGGTACCAGCGAGAGTGAAAGGAAAGGTTTACAGGACAGTAGTGGGACCAGCTATGTTGCAGGGGTTGGAGATGGTGGCACTGATGAAAAGGCAGGAGGCGGAGCTGGAGATGTCAGAGTTAAAGATGCTGAGATGTTCGTTGGGTGTGACGAGGATGGACAGGATTAGAAATGAGTATATTAGAGGGACAGCTCAGGTTGGACGTGAAGCAAGGTTGTGCTGGTTTGGACGTGTCCAGAGGAGAGACGAGGATTATATCAGGAGGAGGATGTTGAAGATGGATCTGTCAGGAAAGAGGAGAAGAGGAAGACCAAAGAGGAGGTTTATGGACGTGGCGAGAGAGGACATGCAGGTGGCTGGGTTGAAGGAGGAAGATGCAGAGGACCGGAAGAAATGGAGACAGTTGATCTCCTCTGGCGACCCCTTAACCGGAGCAGCCGAAAGAAGAAGAAGAAGAAGAAGAAGTTCACTTTGTTTCTCCTGGAGATTTGACGTGAAATTAAGTCGATGTTGTTGGTCAGATTTGTGGCGCTCTTGTTCTTCTGGCTATGATCAAGTGTATCATCTGTTCTTATCAGTTTAAAATCTGATACGTCGTGCGTTTGCTCTCATTTCTTTCTTTTCATCGACTCAAATGGCCAACGATGAAACAGTTTTGCTCCAACAAGGTGATTTCCCGCAAATATAAAGAAATGAGGTGGTGAAAACATTTGCAGTGTATTGATTAAAAGAAATTGGATCACGATTCAGTTTTTATGCTTTTTTAGGAGCAATTAGGCTAAAGTCACTTCCAACCTGCCTGTTTCCGTTAATTCAACGTTCAGTTCAAGAGCCTCGATTTGATCCTGCAGACCTTCAGTAAAGAGTGGAACTTTAAACGAGTAGCAGCAGGAATGAAAAAGGCATTTAAGAGCAGGTAACTTGTTGATTTCGGTATCGGGGCAAATTCTATTTGTGTGTATGTCTGCATGAAAGGAGCATCTAATTGCACGGCAGTAGGCAGGATTGAAGGGAACGTTCCCAGGGTTGAGCTGCTAGGGTCAGTGGAGGCCAGCGCAAGAAGAGGCAAGAGGAAACTGAATGAACTCCTTCAGCTAGATGATCAGAGTGGTGAGTGTAGTGCTGGCGAGGGTTCCTTCTTGTGAATTAGATCTTTTTGTATCTTCGACCTCCCACTAATCCTCAAAATAGAAACGACGCTTCTTTCTTCTTATTCTGCCCACAGGCTCCGAGACAGACGGCTCATTGCTGTCCACCAACACTGAAGCGGACAAATCCAAACCCAAGAAGAGCCGCTGCTTCACTTGCAGCAAGAAAGTGGGCCTCACGGGTGAGAAAGAAACGTAGCAAGTCTGTTTTAGTTCTCACAATCTGGACAGAGTTCAAATTAAGTCAGTGAATCTGAGTAATACCCCCAAAATAACTGAGTTTTGGAGAATTTGCCAAATTGTGTGCTTGGACTTTAATTTGCCAGTCCACACCTCGAACCTCTAATGTCCAGAAAACATAGTTTTTTTTTCTCTTTTTGAGAATTAATACAGGAAGAAAAGGTTCTGAACGGTCACTGGGATGGTCTCCTCAAGGGTTCGTCCACAGTAGCTCTCATGAAGCAGCAGAATCCCACCGTTTTCCACCGCAGTTCCATGTTTTCAGACTCCATTCACTCCATCCTGAGCTTTAATATTTGCTAATGAAAAGGTACAGATCTGCTCCTCTCACCTGCAAAAACATTTTAGGTTGTGGAACCAACCAGGGGACAGCTTCAGGGAGTTTTAACCAAATATTAAGTAGTTCAGGACCTGAAAACAATATTAGCAGGCGTGTCCTCCTTGTTTATTTCAGCTGTGTGGCCCCTTTAAAGATGATGGATGGTTTTAAGAATCCTGAATGAGAGTGGTACAGCGCTGTGCAAAAGTCTTGAGTCCCTCATTTATTTATATTTAGCCACAAAACCCTTATTTGTTCAGTAATACTATTTTTGGCCTGTCAAACTGTCTTATCCTTGTCATTTTGTGCAGATTAAATGCTAGAAACGGGAACAGATGTTTTAGGACATGCAAAGTGTGTAAAGAAAAGGTTCTAGATAAAGGGGTTCTTCTCAGAGTTCAGCGTTCAGCAGTAAACGAATCCCCTGATCATCTGGAATCATCTGCTCCTGGTTCTTCACTGCTTCATGTCTTAAGTTAGACGCTTCGTTCAGCTTGGAGGTTCAGACGTAGATCACTGTGTGGATTAACCAACACAGAACTATCAAACTGCTCAGGTACAGAGACTGGACTGAACATGAGAGACAACAACACTGTCCTTCAGGAAGATCTGGAGAACTGCTCAGGAACAGAGACTGGACTGAATATGAGATACAACACCACTGTCCTTCAGGAAGATCTGGAGAACTGCTCCTACACACATTATAAATACCAAAAAGTCTGAGTATTTGAAAGCAAAATGTGAAGGAATGAGGGCTTGTGCACAGCGCTGTATTTCATCTGTGGTTTAAAGAGTTATGGTGAAGTATCGGTTCAGATGCTAACGCCGCTGTGTTTGTGCGCTAGGGTTCGACTGTCGATGCGGCCATTTGTTCTGCGGGATCCATCGATACTCCGACGCTCACGGCTGCGCCTTTGACTACAGAGCCGAAGCCGCTGAGAAGATCAGGAGAGAAAATCCAGTCGTCGCAGGAGAAAAGATTAAGAAGATCTAAAGTGTGGATGATATGGACCACCCCCCCCCTCCACACACACACACACACACACACACACCCATACACATACACACTGCTTCCCCGACAATTCCCATCAGCACAACAAATCCATGATGCACCGCTCTGATGCTGAAAAGTGAATGTGTGAAAAGTCTAGATTGAACATTTTAATTGGAATTAAAGCGGGAGATTTCTGGAGGGGCTTTTCTGGAATCTGAACGAACAGATTTTATGGGGTTTTTTTTGTCTCTGTTTATCAGAGGATGAATGTAATGAATGCTCAGGCAGGACTTTCTTTGTATCCGTTTGCTTTGCCCTTTGATTTTATTGTTATTTTAAAGGGTTATAATCAGTACTTCAGCAAGGTGTGTGTGTATGTGTGCGCGCGTGTGTGTGTGTGTGTGCTCATGTTAATATGCCAGTGAACGAGTGTGTGTCACACTGCAGTGTGTATTTCTGGTCTCTGTTTATGTAGATTTATATAGAAATTAATATAATTGCGCATCGTTACTTGCTTTGATTGTTTTCCCATTGAGATTGTTACTCAATTACTGGTGTGAAAAAGTAATGACACACTGAATAAAACAACAACGTTTTACCATCTAACCTGTTTAGGCCTGTAGGGTTAAATCGGGCCTTTGTATTGAAATCTCTCTCTTGATTTCCACTCTTTATAATCCATTTGAAGAGAAAACAGCACCCGAGAAATGCAGTCTGGTCTCTTTATTTTTTTAATTGCAACAAAAAGATATATGGGAGGCCCACAGACAATGTCCAGAATGACTGCACTCCATTTTGCACTCCATGCATAATCCATTTTTCGTGAAATTATTTTTCTATGAAGAGATAAACCAACAAAACTCATTTGCTGTGTGTTAAATTGTCTTAGACATGGATTTATGCAGTTGTAGAAGTTTGTTTAAATCAGATTAAACAAAATTTGCATGGTTTCATAACTTTTCAATCTCATTGCACAGGGAAGTGTTCCCATTTTAAATTGCCAAAAGTATCCGGACAGTTGTTTTCAACGCGCTGACCACGGAACACTACTTTGGCGCAGATAGGAAATCTTCTTTGGGACGAGCTGAAATGGAGTTTGAGATCCAGAATTCATCCAACACCACTACCACTGTAATCATATCTAGTACCAGTGCAATCATATCTTCACCGCAGTGTTTCTGAGGGTGCTGCAGAGGGGCTGATTCCACATTTAATGCACTTAATACACAGAAATGCATGAGTGTCCACAAACATTTGGACATGTAATTTAATTGGTATAAAGAATACTATTCTAATACTAATACTAATAGTTTGGTACTTTTGTGCTGAGTCATTTCCAGTCTCTTCTTCTGGGAGGGTTAGGAGAAGGGAGGATGTGAGAGAGCTAGTTTGATTGGCCAGCTGTTTTGCCTTCAGGGCTGTTGTGTGCAAGCCACCCCTCCTACACCAACCCTCAGGTGTAGACCTATCCTGGTGCAGAGGGAAGGGGCTCCTAACCAATCACAGCCGGCTAAAGGCCGTGGCTTGACCTAATAGGGAAAACTAGAGGAGGCGGTAACTTCATATGGCTGTAGTGGAGAACATCTGGAAGGCTTTAGCTCTTCTGCTGCTGGTGGCTTGGAGAAGTGTCCCTGAGTTCAACTGCAACTTTGAAATGTCTTTTGTAAAAGTGGACGGAGACTCAGACTTCTCCTACCAGAACCTGCCCTACGGAGTGTTCTCAACCCTGGACAATGTGAGTGAAACATTAACAGCTCCTTCTTTTGGGGAAAATGAATGGCAGGCTCATGAACGTCAATGTGTCCATGACTTTGCATTTTCCCAACGTTGACAAATGTCCGTTTTCAGCCTCGGCACAGGATAGGCGTTGCCATTGGAGATCAGATTTTGGACCTCGGCGTCATTAAGCACCTTTTCAATGGACCTGTGCTTGGGCAGCATCAACATGTTTTTGACCAGGTGAGCTTCAGGGTTTCTCTTCCAGAGATTCAGGGGATCCCAAACATAAGCTGAGGACATTGTCTCATCAAGCAGCCAGGTGTTTAACACATCTGGGCCAGGTAATCATGGGTTATCTCTGGCCCATGAAGAATCCCACTAAACTTTTCCCAAATTCTTACACTGCATTAGGTGCGTTTTGAAAATTTGACCCCGGATTGAATTCGCTGAAGATCTGGCAACTTCCTTATCAATGCAGTTAAAATCAGAAGCAGAGACAATGCCTTTGTTTGCCTTTCAAGCCTAATCGGATCAACTGATCCGTTCATTGTGGAGAAATGTAGTGAGAGATGAACGGAACCAAGTGTCTCCAAACCCACCAACATGTATCTTCTGAGTGTTTCAAACACTTTGAGCATTTCACTTGGTTTAGATCATGCCCAATTAAAAAAATCCTCTTTTTCTCAAGATGCACTGTCGGTATCCCAGTTCTGGCCCACAATGCAGTGTGTTTCTTGTGTGCACATCCATTTCATCCACCTGAAGGTCCTGAAAAAGAGCTGTTGAGTTTAATCAGGTGTGTTAATGCAGGTAAACACCCCTGTTTTTGCCCCCAAAATCAGTAACACTACCTGCTACAGTGCTGGGAGACTGGAGAGAGCAAAAATGGACTAGACTGGAAATTGCAGTTAAACCTGAGCTTGTGTTTCCAAAGCCTACACTCAATGCTTTCATGGGCCTGGGCTACAGTGCCTGGAAGGAAGCCAGGAGACGCCTGCAGGTGCTGCTGGATGCAAAGGAGTCCACTCTGCGCGATGACGTGAACTTGAGGAGCAGGTACGCAAGTTCTTCTGCAGGTCTAAATTCCATAGGCCCTTGTTTTTCATTGCCATGAAGATTCAGACTTCTCACATTTGGATGATGGAAATCCTAATGGTTAAAAATTAAATCAGGCAGCATCTTCACCAACATTTCAGTAAAATGGGAGCCATTGAGGATGCTATGGTACTTATTGTCCACAAGGGGGCCATAGACTAAAAGTTTGAGAAAGTTTATTGTAACTAGAGTTATAAAATGGAAAATAAAAAGAATGAACCTTATTCAGCTGCATGTGTGAACTTCCAGCTCCCAAGGGAGTGAAAAAAGCCCACGGCCCCCAGATTACTCCAGACAGTTACTCTAAATGGCTCCTGCCCCAGAGTGAGGCTTCAAGAAGGCTTCAGAAGGCTTCAAATGAATCAAAGTGTTATGATCTCCATGTGAAATCTTCAACATGTGTTGTTTGTGCCTTTCAGAGCTTTTGTGGATCAGAGTTCTGCAGTGATGCATCTCCCGGCTGAGATTGGTGAGCCTTCATCACAAATCTATTAAACCTTTTTCCGTTCTTCTTCTCCTTCTTCATCACTCCTGTCTTTGTCCAATATACTGTCATTCCTTCTGAGATCTTCAGCTTTCCCTGCCCTGCAGGTCCTGTAGGTGTGTTGATTTCAGTTGGGAAGAACTTATTTAGTTATTTTACATATTTAATACAGGCCGGCGATTCGTTTACTGCTGTTTGGAACCACCTTTATCTAGAACCTTGTATCTTTAGGAACTTTGCAGCCTGGAGCACTAAAGTATTTGTTTCAGTTTCTTTCAGTTATTCCTCAGCATGTCAAAGATATCACAGTTTGACAGGCAGAAAGTGGTATTTTTGCACTAACAGGGTTCTTACTAAGTAAAATATGAAGACATTATGATCTCAAGACCTTTGCACAGTTATTTAAAAAGCAATTTCTTCAGAATTTCTTTTTGCCAGTGTGCACTCTCTGGCAGCAGAGGGTGCTGTGCACCAGCTGTGGGAAATGGCCTTTCCTCTCTGCCCTCCAAAGTTAATGACGTTCTGTTCCTTCAGAATAAACTCGTCTGCAGAATGAATGTTATGTAAGGAGTCTTTGAGTAAAATCCTTGAGGTGTGACATTTTTTCCTGGAGCTGGCAGTTTCCATGAACTTATATCTTCCTCTTCTCATCTCTCTCTCTCTCTGTTCCCCTGTTCTTTTCACCTCTTCCATTCCTTAGGAGACTACACTGACTTCTACTCCTCCAGAGACCACGCCACTAACGTGGGCATCATGTTCCGTGGCAAAGAGAACGCCCTGATGCCCAACTGGTATGAAGCTTAAATCCAACATCTACAGGTTCTCCTGTCTTACACCAAAAGTAGTGACTCGCTCATTCATTTTCTGAGCCGCTTGTCCTGATTAGGGTCACGGGTGGCGTTGGAGTCTATGCCAGCTCTAACAGTGTGAAAGGTCGGGACACCACAGACAGGTCATTAGTCCATCGCAGGGCAGTCATGCAAACACCTAGGGGACAATTTAGCATCACCTGTCCACCTGAAGCGCAGGAAGCTCCAGGTTTCCTCCTAAAGACCAAAGACATAATGTGTACTGGACATTGACTGGACACTGACATTGTAAATTGTCCCCCAGGTGTGACAGTGGGATGGACCACTGACCGGTTCCTTGGCCCTTTGCCCTTGAGCGGCCTATCTTGCTTAGGATAAGCGGCTAAAAAACGGATGGATAGTTTAGAAAACTGGAGCTGAAATGCTAACACTGGACGTCGTCACCCAGATAATTGCTTGTGATTACAGTGTAGCAAACTTCAGACGGGCTAAAGGACAACACCTGCCTTTGATCTTTGGCCGAAGCGTCACTTTAACCCAGGTGAACGTGCTGGACTGTGTTTATTCCGAGCGATGACTGAGCTCCAGTAAAGCTGACTCACTTGTTCCACCTCACTTTGAACATTTCTGACATCCTTTGCGCTCCTCCTGTCCCGTGAAATATGCAGTTTTCATTACCCAGAGAAGTCCCCGTAGCTATTCTCCCAAAAACGTCCCCCTAATTCATCCTCCGTACGCATACCTCTGTGGAGATAATTCACGCCGGATAGTTTTCTACCTGCAGCGGAGAGAAAAAGACTGACACCCCGCGATGAATTGTGCCCGCAACTACAGTTGCTGCATAATTTTCCTGCAGCCTGACTCGCAGGCCTCTGAAGCTTTTCTGTGAATTATTTGCCTGCGATGAGATGGAGTGGGGACAGGCAGAGAAGCTGCTGAAGTCATTTCATTTTCCCTTTTTTTTTTTGGCTTCGGCATCTACTCGGTGCCCTCAGGAGGTCCCTAAATCCGCCGCCATGCTTCTAAAGTTGTGTCACTCCTTTAGGGAAGGAGCGAGAGATTAAAGGTGGCTTATGTTTGTCCACATATCCACTGAGCTCCAGGCTGAAGGTGTGTCATGGTTGGAGGAGGTGGAGGCGTGCATGAGCTGCATGAACACAATATTACTTTGGGACAAATGTCTCAGCCGCCCCTCATTTTTAATATATTTTGAGACAGTAGGTCAGTGGTACAAACACTCATGTTCAGTCTAAACATGAAGAGAGTTTCATTCTAACCAGCTTTAAAGTCAACATTCACCACCGTTATTCTTCAGCACAGCCTCAACTCTCTTAGCTCCTTTCTTTAAGTGGTCTTCAGGAACACTTCTCCAGGCTTCTTGAAGGATGTCCCGAAGCTCTTCTTTGTCTGAAACTGCTCAGGTGCAGAGACTGTAGTGAACATGAGAGACAGAAACTTTGTCCTGCGGGAAGATCTGGAGAAGTGTTAAAAATACAAGAAGGTCTGGATCTTTGGAAGCAGAATATGAAGAATTGAGGGAATCAAGACTTTTGCACAGGCTGCATATCCAGTTCAAAGCAAAAACTGTGTTTCCAGCCCTGCTGACCCTTTTAATACCATTGCCTGATACTGGTCTGCTAAAGAGTTCCTTAAATGAACTTTGAAATTGGCCAAACCCAGATAACACACTACATTCATGAACAAAATTCCTGAGACGCATGTCGATTGACTGAAGGGTTTGAAGAGGACATGAATGAACTTTGTGTTAGAGACATTTGGTTCCATTAAAGAAACCCAGCTCTAAGCTAAGTGGGAACTAACGATGGAATCTTCTACACATGTTTGGGCTTTGGACCAGGGGAACGGGTGTAAAATAGATATCTTTGGCTAAAATTCTGGAGGAAGAAATATATGGATTGATATCTTTTTCTTCTCCAGGTTGAGGCTCCCGGTGGGATATCACGGCCGAGCGTCCTCTGTGATAGTGTCAGGAACACCTATTAGAAGACCTCAGGGCCAGATGAGACCAGACCCAGGTAAAACCTCCAAAAACACTACTGCATAGTTACTGGCCACCATATCAGAAACCCCTCTAGAGTAGCTCCACCTTGCTGGTTTCATCTCAGACACTGAAGCACATCCATCATTCTTTAGCCCAGAGCTGGGTTTTTAGTTCATGCACATCTTCTGCAATCTGATCGAGCAGACTAATCTCCCAGCTCTCAGTATAATGCCACTGAACTTTTTAAATGGTCCCCAAACGATGCTGCTATTTTCAAGTTGAAAACATTTCCGTGTCTTTTGTTGCTTTTTATTTTCAATGAGAAAATGGAGCTGTGAAACTCACTTTAGCCCAAACTGAGAGGAATTAAATTACAAATGTTTTATTTCTCCAGGCTGCAAAGTGCCTGATGATACAAGGTTCTAGATAAAGGGGTTCCAATCAATCAGCATCAGCTGTAAACTAATCACCTGATCATCTGGAATCATCTGCTCCTGGTTCTTCACTGCTTCATGTCTTAAGTTAAGACGTTTTGTTCTGCTTGAAGGTTCAGACGTAGATCACTGTGTGGATTAACCAACACAGAACTATCAAACTGCTCAGGTACAGAGACTGGACTGAACATGAGAGACAACAACACTGTCCTTCAGGAAGATCTGGAGAACTGCTCAGGTACAGAGACTGGACTGAAAATGAGCGACAACAACACTGTCCTTCTGGAAGATCTGGAGATCTGTTCCTCAACAGGACATTAAACATTCAAGAAGGTCTGGGAAATGTAAGAATTGAGAGTTTGGACATTACACAGTGCTTTCTGAGAGCTGTGGGTTGATGACTCACAGAGGGAGCTTAGCCTGAATGGCTTTAAGAACATTGCTCCAAGGTTGGTTCTGTTATTCCAGCCCCAGATGTTCGCCGTTGATCAGGAGCATTATGTTGTCCACTGTTGCCCGTTTCTGCTCCAGCTTCATCTGAACATGCAGTGAGTTCTGAAGCTGAATATTAATGAAGCCAGCAAACCCTGCATTAATTTGTTTCCGTCTTCCTCTCTTTCTCAGTCAAGCCGCCTGTGTTTGGGGCCACCAAGCAGCTGGATATCGAGCTGGAAATGGTGAGGCCACTTTTGTTCCTGCTTCTGGGGCCACCTTTCATTTTGGGTCCCTATTTATTTGGGACTTTAAGACCAAAAAGTGTGGCAAGCAGTGTAAACAGTGTATGGAATTAATTAAATGATTCTGTAGACAGAATGAAAGTCCTGGGTTTGATTCTCAGATGGGACGTCTGGGTCCTTTCTGAGTGGAGTGGACATGTTCTCCTTATGTCTGTGTTTCCTCTGGAAGTCCAAAGATCTCCCACTGTCCAAAGACCTCCATGTTGAGTATCTCAGTGTGTGTGTGTGTGTGTGTGTGTGTGTTACAGGCATTCTTCGTAGGTGCAGGTAATAAACTCGGAGAGCCGATCCCCATAGAGAAAGCCCACGAGCATATTTTCGGGATGGTCCTGATGAACGACTGGAGCGGTGAGTGTTTATTTCGTTCTGTGATGCTCAGCATGCATCAAACACAAGACTAACAGGACTATGTGACACAAAACCAGACCACACACTCACACAGACGTCCTGGGACGAGAGACAGGTTTAAAAATCAGCTGGGACAGAATGAACAAACTACACACAGGTGAACATCTTTCACAGACCTCTGGAAACAGAATTTTTTTCTGACGTAGGATATGTGACCTTTGGTTATATTCCCAAGGTAGTTTCAGATATTTCATCAATCTAATGATCTGGCAAAAAGCAAAATAGGAAAAACAACAAAATAAAAGTCTGTTTGTTAGATCATTTTTAAAGAAATGCTGCAAATAAACTGAGAAATTATAACTTCTTACTTTTGGACCAAAAATAAGATCCTCTTGGACTTATTTGACGGGCAAAAGGTTTTTTATCATTAAGGATTCTGTCTCCTACAGCGGTGCCCTAGTGTTTAGTGACGCGGCCCCGGGATCAGAAGGTCATGTGTTTGAATCCCAGTAGGTTGCCCTGAGGCATCCTTCAGCAAGCTACCGTCCCCATCACTGCTTCCCGGGTGCTTTCAATAGCCGGCCCCCTGCTGCACGGTGTGTGGGTGAAAAGCAGAGATTGAATCCCGTTGCGTCTCGCTGTGTGTGTGCCGTGTTTCACGATGGCAAAATAGTCACTTTCACTTTCAAAATGTGCTTGACGTTAAGGTTACGCAAACTGACACGGTGAACATGCTCGTTTATTGAAAAAACGCTTCGGAAAGAGGCTGGTGGGCTGTTTTCCATCTTCATCCGTTCTGTTTAGTTCAGAGCAACCGAGCAGACGTATACCTTCTGCTGAAGGTGGACGGCCAGACCGGCTCCCGTTGACGCTGAATTATGGCCCGTATCTCACAGGGGCCTTATAAAACGTCAGCGAGGCCCTGACGACCTCGGCGACGTGGCTGTGATTTACGGGTGTTTCTCGGTCACGCCGAAACGGCCTTTCAGAATAACCGCCCTCGTCAATTTCTTTTATTATTCCATCACCCCCTTCACTTCAGCCCGCGGCGGAGTCTTGGGCCGATGCGGCTGTTTTATGAGCGTTTGAGGAGCTTCTGGAAATGAGAAAGTCGGAGGGAAAGCGCCGGGCGTGTTTTGGAGCCCGGTGAAGAGTGTGCTCCAGGCGTCACGGCTGCTTGTTTGGCTGCTCTTCAGAGCAGATTGTTGAATCAGATGGAGCTGGGACTTTAAAACAAGTGCCGTTTCCTTCACAAGAGCCTCTGTGTTTGGACGCGCTGATATTTTTCATCTCGCGTGCCTTTGGAAAGTATCGTCCAAAAAATAACTTTCGCTGCTGATTTTCAGGCCTTTCGGCATCATTCGGTTTCAATTACGTTTGATAGAGTCTTCAGCATATTTTGGACAATATATTAGGCGTTAAAGGAGCTCAATAGGAAGGTTTTTTTGGCCATAATGCATTACTGGGTTAAATTGTTTCTCAATATGGCCTTAAAATATGAAATGAAATGATCAGATTTACTACTCATCTCCCTTTTCTGAAAACAAACCCTGCTTTTAACATGTAGTACCAGTAACGGGGTAATAATATGATTAATGTTTATGATCATCTCTCTTTCTCTCTCTCTCTCTCTCTCTCTCTCTCGCTCCCCCCTCTCCAGCCAGGGATATTCAGGCCTGGGAGTATGTGCCATTAGGTCCGTTTTTAGGGAAGAACTTTGGGACCACCATCTCGCCCTGGGTCGTACCCATGGAGGCCTTGATGCCCTTCGTGGAACCCAATGCAGTTCAGGTAATCCCCGTGTCATTCATTCGTTCATTCATTCATTCATTCCTGCGCTGATAGTGGGCGGTTCTGCTGCGTGAAAGGGCACAATAAATAAACATAACAAATAATTCACAAATTCTGGCTTATTTTCTAGGCTTTTACTGGATTCTAGTAATGTTTTATTATTTTTATTAGAAAAAATTGTGATAATGAGGCTGTGAAGTTATTGTTGGCATTTAACTATGAAACTGTAACATAAAAACACAATCATCAGAATGAAGGAGAAAGCAAGCGGGACGTTTTGTTTCTGCAACAGCAGCTTTAAATCAAATTCCCGCCACATCCCTTCTTTTACTTCTAACACCAACGAGGTGTGGATTCAAATCGGCGTTACTTCATTTGACTTTGACATGTATTTCAAATCACATGTTCATTTCAAATACAAATCACATGTTCGTTTCTGTAAAAACAACCATTTGAGTGCCTGAAACAGGAAAAAATCATCAGAAAAGTGCAATATTTTAAAGAATCCCAAACAAAATCCAGTTACACTTGACCATGTAACTATAAAACCCTTAATCTGGGCGGACTACTTAACTTTTTGATCTGACTTTTGATCCGTAACCTTTTCTCGTTTGATCAGCGGGATCAGTCTTCAGAAGCTACACAACTACGTTTTGATGGATTTCTTATGGCAGCTGGTTCAGAAGCAACCAGACGGGTTTATTTGAATGTCAGCATCTCGCTGCTTTGTCCTTTAAAAGGTGCTTTAAAGGTGCAAGGCTCGTCACCAGCGTAATGATATTTGGCATTTTTAAAGATGGGCTAGGTTTCCTCACCGCACCGGCTTGTGTTTGCGCCTCCGCGACTGATATTTGTGTAACGAAGCCTTTTGATGCATCAAAAATGTAAGATGACACTTTAATCTCACTTAATCTACTTCTAGAGAACTTCAGATTCAATTTAATTCAACAAAAATCCCAAAAGTCTTTCCAAGAATTTTAATTATTACTTGAATTATATATACATATAATATAATTTGAATAATGCTAATAGTTGCCTGTTCGTTTTCCATTAGTTAGCAACATTAGCGACATCAACTTGCAATAAGTTCAAACACTGTCTGATGTGAAAGTGACTATTTGTCATCGTGAAGACCATGAACCACAACGAAATGCATCCTCTGTATTTAACCCACACACACCGTCCAGCAGGGGGCAGCCATATCAGGCACCCAGGGAGCAGTGATGGGGACAGTGCTTCAGGGTAACCTACTGGTCTGGGATTTGAACCCATGACCTTCTGATCATGAGGCTTCATCCCTAGCCACTTGGCCACCTCTGCCCCTTATGACAAATACGCTTTTACCAGATTTTTTTTAGGTGCAGGTCAGCAGATGGCCGGCCTTTTTGATGTTGGCATAGATGCCTTGTTGTGATACCGGTCTGAGCACCTTCAAAGCTCATGATAAAGGTCACGTCCTTTCATATTCAGCGTGTTGACTACAGCGTCCACTGTCAGGCCCAAAGGTGACCTTTTAGTTGGCCCGAAAAAAACAAAAAACAAAGCAAGATTCCAGAAATGAATGAAAACTGCTGTGCTGTAACAGATACAGCCATCAGGGAGTCTCGAGCCCTGCGCAAAATTCTTGAGCCACGTCTAGTTTCTTTCAAATTTTCAAGGGAATAAAACTTTATTGGTATTAAACTAATACTTTGTGCCTCTCAAACTGTTATCTTTATTATTTTGAGTTGATTAAATGATATAAATGATAAAGATACAAGGTTCTAGATAAAGGGGTTCTACTCAGCGTTCAGCATCAGCTGTTAAAGAATCACCTGATCATCTGGAATCATCTGCACCTGGTTCTTCACTGCTTCATATCTTAAGTTAGATGCTTTGTTCTGCTTGAAGGTTCAGACGTAGATCACTGTGTGGATTAACCAACACAGAACTATCAAACTGCTCAGGTACAGAGACTGGACTGAACATGAGAGACAACAACACTGTCCTTCAGGAAGACTTGGAGAACTGCTCAGGAACAGAGACTGTACTGAACATGAGAGACAACAACACTGTCCTTCAGGAAGATCTGGAGAACTGTCCCTCAACTATACATTAATAATTCAAGAAGGTCCAGGTCTTTGGAAGCAAAATATGGAGAAATGGAAGCTGTCCAGTGCTGTGTTTTATCATTAACTGCAAATTTGGGCCCATATTGGCCCAGTTGATAGTCCAGAGGAGCGGTGCAGTATACAGTACCACTCTTCATGTATAGTGCATTAGCACCTCATCCCTCTGCAGGGAGCCTTCGTGTTTGGGGTTATAGAGAGAATCTGGGCTTAAGGCTCAGTAGAGGAGATGCAGGAAGCTGAGGAGACTGCAGACTTTCCATATGAGGGGCAATGGGACGTGCTACAGTTATTAATAACTGTCGTCCCACTCAGGCCAAGTCGAGCGAGGTAGAGTCTTTTCTTCCTTTCTTAATGTTCCTCTGAGCCGAGAGGGGCATTTAGTCACAAATTAAGCAGAAACGACAATTATATTTATGTCCCAGGTACATATCGTTGCACTTTTACCCCATTTATGAGATTCAGCTGCTATCCCATTTACCTCGGAAGTGTGAAGTCGGAGCTGGGAATGCCGTCCCACTCGAGTCGACTGTCTTCCAGTACAAGTCAGACTTTACTTTTCTAAATCTACATTTCTAGTTTTCAAGTATGAGGTGTGGATTTTGGGTTTGCCACTTTTAGCCAGGCTGTAGCAATACAAGTTCTGTTACGCAATATTTTGGGGTGCAAAAACCATAGCAACATGTAAACAGACTGAAGACCGATGTGCCAACAAAACAATGTTTGTTATGGCCATCTTGGAATTTGAGGTCATGCTTGGTTCCTCCACCTTTCCGAGTTAGAAATTCGGCCCCAGTTCCAGTTTAATATTTTTTCGACATTTTCATCGCTATCTTTCTCGAAGGTTCGGCCCCTTTTTGCTGATTTTTACACGTCTGACCTTATTTTGGCCCTTTAGGACCCGGAGCCCCTGCCGTATCTTCGCCACCAAGACCCGTACACCTTCAACATCAACCTGTTTGTCTCAATCAGAGGTATGTGTTGGTATCACCCTGACAATAGTCACTATTAACCACAAGCTTGAGAGTATTAGAGTTATGGGTGTCTTTAGTAATGCTAGCCTTATCTCTAATTCTGCACAAAAGATGCCAAATTTGGACTAACATGTCTTGGCTTGAGCAGATGGAAAATTACTGCATGCAAATTTGGTCCAAATATTCCTATAACCAAAGAAGTACACACTTGATTTAATGACCATATAAAGATCAATAATAAAATAATTGTCAACCGTTGTTGCAGCTATCAACAAAATCTATGCCCAGAGGGTTTCTCAAAGGTTTCTGCAGGATCAATAAATGAGACCATCCACCACAAAACCATTCAAAACTGCATATCTACTTGCTTGTCCAGAGAAGATAGTAGGTCCAAAAAACTCAGCTTTATAGCCAGTGAACTCTGATAAGACCCGGTGGTTGTTCTACAAAATCTGTGACTGACTGAGCTGTAAAGCTAGCTAAGATACAGATGCAATGTGCTCTGGGTCTGGCCTGGCATTGCACTGAAAGTGAAAGTGACTATTGTTGTCATTGCGAGGTCACAACACAGCACACAGTGAACCCCAACAAAATTGGACCTCTGCATTTAAACCCATACAAACACCGTGCAGCAGTGGGCAGCTATGAAAGCGCCCAGGGAGCAGTGATGCGGATGGTACCTTGCTCATGGGTACCTCAGGGCAACCTACTGGTAAGGGGTTTGAACCCACAACCTTCCGATCCTGTGGCCGACTCCCTAACCACCAGGCCACCGCTGCCCCTGCTGCGTTCTATCAAAAAGGTCGAGAAGACTGAGTGCATCCTTGGTGTATTCACCCAGTGAGCTCTTGTTCCTCTAGCACTTATAGGATGAAGGAAACACCCTGCCCAGTCCAGAGTGGATGTGACTGAGTGTGCCTGCTCTATGATGGACTGTCCAGGGTGTTTCTTTTGTCCTATAAGTGCTGGAATAGACACGGTACCCATATTTAGGATGAGTAGCTCATCTAATAGATGCTTAAAATGCATATTAATAGGACAGATATTAGATCACCCCTTTTTCTTAAAATCAATAAGGTATAATGTCCTTTTTATTCAAAACTGACATTGCAAATGTGCAAGCTTTCTCATTTTTCTTTCTTATTTGCAACCAACACGATTACATCGTTCACTAATGCACTTCTTCCTCCATCAGGGGAACGGATGCGTGAGGCGACCATCATCTGCAAGTCCAACTTTAAGGTAAGAGGCTGATCTTCTGAACTAGACCTGGCCAACCTCCTCAAAATGTAGATCCCTGCATTTATTACTGACCTTTAGTTAAATATCATGTTTACATTTTATTCTTAATTATTAAGATGGAATGCATGAGTGTGAATGAAAGGGAGGACAGCGGAGTGGTGAGGATGGAAGGAGTAGAGGAGGTGAACGTTGAGGAGTTTAAATACTCGGGGTGGACAGTTCAGGGTAACGAGAGTGGAAGAGAGGAGAAGAAGAGAGAGCAGGCAGATGGGAATGGGTGGAGAAGAGTGGCAGAAGTGATGAAGGGAAAGGTGCTCAGGACGGTAGAGAGACCAACTATGTTATACGGGTTGGAGGCGGTAATGAAAAGCTAGGTGGTGGAGCTGGAGGTGTCAGACTCAAAGAGGCTGAGATTTGCCCTGGGAGTGATGAGGATGGACAGGCTGGAGGGACAACTCAGGTCAAAACTGACCTCCAACATTAAAACATGTACAGACAGTGCACAAAGAATGTGTTTGGGTCCAGAAGATGGCTTCCACATCATGTGACGTCAGCCTTAACATCTGGCTTGGAAGCCCAATCGGTGCCCCCAGTTGATGCCCCATAGAGATGCGCTTCTCAAGAAAGATCAGAACTGTCAAGACTCATCAGCTCTTCTCAGATGATTAAGCCATGTTCACAGGCGTCCCAAGTCTCAGGAGTCTCTGTGATGCTGCCTCTCTCAGATATGATAATTTACAATGAATTTACAATTTCATACCCAGTCCTGTATATGACAGACCCCAGATATGAGCTTTTTGCAGGGTGGGAGATCTGCCTTTGGGCTTCAGAGTGGGCTTGAACAGAAAACTGTCCCTCATTGCTTAAAACTGCTCTCCATGACAAGAAAGATACTCTGATGAAGCTACAACGAGCTGCTTTAGTGTGTCTTAAACGTCGCAGGTTTTTAAAAGCTTTATCAAAGGGAAACAATGAAAGCCTAAACGAGTGTGTCGCCTGCCCCAACTGAATTACAATTTCAATAGCAGTGCCAAATGATCAAGATCTCTAAGGAACTCTCCAATGCCGTGACGCCGTGTGTGCTGTGCTGGTGGTTTCAGCCTCTTTGCTGAGGTTAATGTTGTGTGGAATTCAGTTCAGGCTGAGCTGCTCTGGATTTGGAGCCATTTGCACTCAGTAGCCTTCATTCACAGCAGCGGCTTGTCATATTTCCAAAATGCAGCCTTTAACTTCTATTGTCTGACAGGCAAGTGTGACTAAGATTTCTGAAATACAGTTCTTTTTGCCACTTTTTGCCACTTGGATGAAAAAGATCCAAGATGGCGGTGCGGTAACACGCAGCGGCCGCTCAGGGGTCCAAACTTTGGTGCTAAAGTCTGTAAAAAAGTATTTCATCCAACTTCTTTTCACCATAAGACTTGCACATGAGCGTCACACATAAACGCCAAACACTGCTGGAGCTCAGGAATCAGTCAGGATTCAGTCTTCCAGCGACTCTCCGAACAACGCTACGGGAGCTCGGCGTGCTGAGAAGACCAGGCCTTCAGTCCCCAAGATCGCCTGCTGTACCTGGCCGACTGAGAGGACATCGGAAGCGGTGTGACAGGAAACAGAAACGCGGCAAGCATGCTGGGGTCCGGGCTCAGCTCAAGGCTAACGCTAGCCGACCGGCTATCCCGTCCGTCCTCCTCGCCAATGTCCGCTCCCTGGATAATAAACTGGACTGTATATGACTACAGCTGAACACCCAGCGTGAGTACAGAGACTGCTGTGTTTTTGTTTTTACGGAGACATGGCTCAGCGACAGCGTTCCGGACACCGCCATCCAGCTCGCCGGACTCTCCGCGTTTCGCACGGACAGAAACTCCGCTCTGTCTGGCAAGTAAAGACCTGGCCCACAGGAGCCATCTCTGCTCTTCAGGACTGCATCGAACGCACCGACTGGGACATGTTTAGGGAGGCTGCAACCTACGGTGACTCCATCAACCTGGAGGAGTACACAGCTTCAGTGACTGGCTACATCAGCAAGTGCATTGAGGATGTTACTGTCTCCAAGTTCATCATCACACGTCCCAACCAGAAGCCATGGATGACCGCGGAGCTGCGCAGACTCCTGAGAACCCAGGACAAGGCCAAGTCAGGGGACGAGGCCGCCCTAAGAAAAGCGAGGGCAAACCTGTCTCGGGCCATCAGAGCAGCAAAGCAAGCTCACGCAGAGAGAATCCATGGACACTTCAAGAACACTGGTGACACACGGCGCATGTGGCAGGGCATCCAGGCCCTCACCAACTACAGGACATCTCCACCTGCCTGTGACGGTGACCCCTCCCTCCCAGATGCGCTGAACCACTTCTATGCACGGTTTGATGCAGTGAACAACACGAGAATGAGGAAGACCACCCCTCCTCCAAACGACCAGATTCTCCGTCTGACTACAGCCGAGGTGAGAAGATCTCTTCTCAGAGTCAACCCACGGAAAGCTGCCGGTCCAGACAATATTCAAGGTCGTGTGCTCAGAGGATGTGCAGAACAGCTGGCAGATGTTCTCACTGACATCTTCAAAACCTCTCTGAGCACCACTGTTATTCCAAGGTGCTTCAAGACCACCAGCATCATTCCAGTGTCAAAGAAACCATCTATCTCCTGCCTCAACGACTATCGTCCCGTCGCACTCACATCCATCATCATGAAGTGCTTCGAGAGGCTGGTCATGAGGCACATCAAGTCTCAGATCCCCTCCTCACTAGACCCCCTGCAGTTTGCGTATCGTCCCAACCGCTCAACGGATGATGCAATCTCCACCACCCTCCACCTGGCCCTTTCCAATCTGGACAGAAAGGACAGTTACGTCAGAATGCTGTTCATCGACTACAGTTCAGCATTCAACACCATCATCCCTCAGCACCTGAGTGAGAAGTTGAGGATACTGGGCCTGAACACCTCCCTCTGTAACTGGATCCTGGACTTCCTGACTGGGAGACCCCAGTCAGTCAGGATCAGTAGCAGCACCTCCAACACCATCACACTGAGCACAGGAGCCCCCCAGGGCTGTGTGCTCAGCCCACTGCTGTTCACACTGATGACCCACGACTGTGCAGCCAAGCACAGCTCCAACCACATCATCAAATTCGCTGATGATACAACCGTGGTGGGTCTGATCAGCGGTGGAGACGAGGCAGCTTACAGAGAGGAGATACAAGAGCTGACGGACTGGTGCAGAACCAACAACCTGTCTCTGAACGTCGACAAGACTAAAGAGATGGTTGTTGACTTCAGGAGACCACGTCGGGACCACACTCCACTGATCATCAACACCTCACCTGTGGAGATGGTCCAGAGCACCAAGTTTCTTGGTGTTCACATCACCGACAACCTCACGTGGTCCCTCAACACCAACTCCATCACAAAGAAAGCCCAGCAGCGCCTCTACTTCCTGCGCAGACTGAGGAAAGCCCATCTCCCACCTTCCATCCTCACCATCTTTTACAGAGGAACCATTGAGAGCATCCTGAGCGGCTGCATTACTGCCAGGTACGGGAATTGCAACGTCTTAGACCGCAAGTCCCTACAACGGGTAGTGAGAACAGCTGAGAAGATCATCGGGGTCTCTCTGCCCTCTGTACAGGACATTTTCACCACCCGCTGCATCCGCAAAGCAACTAGCATTGTGGATGATCCCTCCCACCCGTCCCACACTCTCTTCTCCCTCCTGCCATCCGGGAAAAGGTTCCGCAGCATACGGGCCTCCACTTCCAGGATGGGAAACAGTTTCTTCCCCCTGGCCATCAGACTGTTGAACTCTGGAACCACCAATATCTACCCAGTCCACCATTTTCATCCTGTATTTATTTATTTATCTCATGTTGCACTCTGCACTTTATCAGTAACACAGCTCCACCACACTGCTACACTATAATCTACCTGGGCTGCTTTGTTCCACAACACTGCGGCCCTCTACGGATGAATGTACTGTCTGTCGTGCCGTCTGTTGTTGTCTGTCTTGTCTTGCACTTGTTGCCCCGTTTTGTGTCTTATGTTGTGTCTCATGTTGTCTTGTGTCTTGTCTTGTGAGTAGCACCAGGGTCCTGGAGGAACGTTATTTAGTTTCACTGTGTTCTGTGTATATAGCTGAAATTACAATAAAATCCTACTTGACTTGACTTGACTTGACTTCAGTAGATATTAGTGCAAACTTTATATTAGAAAAACTTTTTCACAAGCCACATTCTATGTGTGCTTTTTTCCTTTTTCTTTTGACTGCCTACATTTGAAAGTGAAAGTGACTGACTTGTCGTTGTGAAACACGGCACACAGTGAACAATGAAATTACCCCTCTGTATTTTACCCACACACACACTGTCCAGCAGGGGGCAGCTGTTGAAAGCACCCGGGGAGCAGTGACAGTACCTCGGGGCAACCTACTGGTCTGGGATTCGAACCCATGATCTTCTGATCCTGGGGCCCAGTCCCTGACCACTGGGACACCGCTGCCCTTATTTGAGTCCCATTATTTTTATTTCACCTTCCCAGCATCCAGACCCGGTTTGAATGGAGATCTGGTTTCTAACCTTCCTTTCCCCCTCAGTTCATGTACTGGACGATGAAGCAGCAGCTGGTCCATCACACCATCAATGGCTGCAATGTCCGGCCAGGAGACCTGCTCGCATCGGGAACCATCAGTGGACCGGTGAGTGAGTGTGTGTGTGTGTGTGTGTGTGTGTGTGTGTGTGTGTGTGTGTGTGTGTGTGTGTGTGTGTGTGTTATTAAGTCAATTGGAGACTGGTAACATAACTAGATGTTCCTACAAGTCTTTTTGGAAAGGTTTTGACAGTTTAAAGAGGTGTGTGTGTGTGTGTGTGTGTGTGTGTATGTGTGTGTGTGTGTGTGTGTGTGTAGGATCCAGAGAGTTTTGGCTCCATGCTAGAGCTCTCGTGGAGAGGCTCGAAGGTGATTGATCTGGGCGAAGGGCAGAGCAGGACTTTCCTGGAGGACGGTGATGAAGTCACTATTACAGGTGGGGCTGCTGTGTGTGTGTGTGTGTGTGTGTCTGTGTGTGTGAGAGCGAGAGATGAATGAAGAGTGATAGAGGGGTAACCTGAAAGTGATAAACTGCATGAAATAGTGGATATTATTCATTTTCTTCTTATTCTCTCATTGTCTCTTTAAATCTCTTTATCTCTCTCTGTTTCTTTCTCTCGTTTTATCTCCATCTGTCATCCTCCTTCATCTCCCTTCATCCCTATATTCTCTTCTCTTTCTCTCTTTCTTTGTCTCCATCTCACTCACTGCCCTCTTTCTCTCTCTGTCTGTCCCTACATCTCTTTCTTTCTTTCTTTCTTTCTTTCTTTCTTTCTTTCTTTCTTTCTTTCTTTCTTTCTTTCACTCTCATTGATCTCTCTCTCTCTCTCTCTCTCTCTCTCTCTCTCTCTGTAGGTTATTGTGAGGGCCGGGGTTCCCGTGTTGGTTTTGGTCGATGTTTTGGGAAAATCATTCCTGCCCTACAACAGTGATGTTACATCTCTCTCTCTCTCTCTCTCTCTCTCTCTTGCTTGCTCTCCCATCCATCCATCTCTCACCCCTCCATCCATCACACAACCTGCCAGGCTCTTCATCCACCAAAAAGTGCCTTATCAGTCATGTTCAAATATTCATGACCTTTTTAAAGCTCTTCTAACGGAGGCCAAGCGCTGAGCAGGGATGAATCCGTTTATATTAAAGTCACTGCGGCGTCACTTCTTTAAAGGTTCTTTTTGGAGCGATCTAAACGGGCGTCCCTGCGGACTCCTCGGGCTGATGAACGTCTATTTGTGTTTTACTAAAAGCCTGGCAATAAAAGTTACTGATGTCTTTTAATCTCCTAATTTTTGTTTCCAGAAGAAGAGGCTCGTTTTAAGTGGATTTTTGACCGCAATAAAGGTTTACCCTCTTTAACAACAACAACAACAACAACAACAACAACAACAAGAATAATAATCAGACCCCCCGCCCTCAGGACGGTGTTGTGAAACCTGCATTAACATCTCTGTGTGTTAGTCCCCATAATCAAAGGGCTCGAGTCCCTAAGGTACTCTTGATCAAGGTACCGTCCCCATCACCGCTCCCCGGGCATTGGATATGTCTGCTCACTGTTGCACGGTGTGTGGTGTGTGCACGTTGTGGTTCACTGTGTTCTTATGACAAGTTGTCACTTTCATTTTCACCTGTACAGGTAAGTGGATAAAGAGGTTTGTTTGGGAGACGTCTGGTTCCCTTCACCTTCAGTTTAAAGGAGGAAACGACTGAACTACAGAAATGTGTGTCAAAGTGCGCACGTGTGTGTGTGTGTGTGTGTGTGTGTGTGTGTGTGTGTGTGTGTGTGTGTGTGTGCGCGCACGTGTGTGTATAAGCTCCATTGTTAGTCTAATAACCCTGTCCCCACTCTAAACTCGCCCGCTGTGTCTGAACGGCTGATAATGATCCAGCAATTTGCCACTTTATTAAGCACATCGGGGGTGCCGCTGAGTCTTCCTCTACTCTCGACTCTGTACTTTAAAAAATACTTTATTACTGTACTTAATTACATGTACTTGAGATTCCAGGCATCTGTTCTCAAGGATTTTAGCATGACTTTTTTCAATCTGTTCTGTTTTCCACAAATGAAATGTCTAGAATTGTGCTGGGAGCCACTCTTGTGAAGAAATCCAAACCATTCCACACCAGTCTGAACACGTTCGAGGGGAATCGTCCATTATTTTTATGTTTTTATTTTTAAACACCTTCCCAAAATCAATACCCGGTCCAGCCTAAATGGACAAAAAGAAAGGATGATGTCCATCGCTGCAGGACATACTTCACACTTGACAGAGAAGAAAGAGAGAGTAATATCAGATAATTAAACAATGAAACAACCATCCATCATCCAGTCGGGCATGGGACTCTCCCACACACACACACACACACACACACACACAAACATACACAAACACAAACACCTAGGGGACAATTTAGCATCTCATGTCTACCTGATGGCATGGTAGCACAGTGAGAAGGTCCTGGGTTTGATTCCCAGGTGAGAAGGTCCAGGTCCTTTCTATGTGGAGTGGACATGTTCTCGCTCTGTGTCTGTGTCTTCAGCAGCCATGGTTTCCTCCCACTGTCCAAAGACATGCAGGTCAGGTGGACTGGAGCTGCTAAATTGTCCCCTCAGTGTGAGTGTGTTTGTCTGTGTGTCTGTCCTGCAATGGACTGGCGGCTGTCCAGGTCGTCCCCGCCTTTTGCCCTGTGAGACCTGTGAAAGACCCAGCACTGCAGGACAAGCAGCTCTGAAAATGAGTGAGTGAATGAGTCCACCTGATGTTTCTCTGGACTGTGGGAGGAAACCAGAGCTCCAGGAGGAAACCCACAGACAGGGGGTTCAGTGGCATTTTCCAGGGTTGCCAGTTTCTTCCCAGCAAGACTGGCAAGTGCATGCACCATGCTGGCAGGGGTTCGAAGTTAAGTGTGCTTACAGATGGTGCTGGGGTCATGAAGGATGAAGTTTCTCTCTCTCTCTCTCTCTCTCTCTCTCTCTCTCTCTCTCTCTCTCTTTCTTTCTCTTTCCATGATCAGCGTGATATTGACGTTGTTTAATGCCCAGCACAGGTGGAGAACTCACAGCAGATCTGACCTTAAACTCACAGGAAGGAGAGATCAAGAGAAGGATGAGAACAGAGTGAACTACTGAACCTACACACCTTTTTTACTGCCATACTTCCTCTATCATAACTAGAAATTCTCCAGATCTTCCTGAAGGACAGTGTTGTTGTCTCTCATTTTCAGTCCAGTCTCTGTACCTGAGCAGTTTGATAGTTCTGTGTTGGTTAATCCACACAGTGATCTACGTCAGAACCTTCAAGCAGAACAAAGTGTCTAACTGAAGACATGAAGCAGAGAAGAAACAGGTGCAGATGATTCCAGATGATCAGGTGATTCTTTTGCTGCTGAAAGCTGGGTGGTTGTAACTGCTTTATCTAGAACCTTGTATCTTTAGACAGTTTGACAAGCAGAAAGTAGTATTTTTAGAAGAACAAATCCAAATCTACGAAAAACTGCCATCAGTCTAGTAAAGACGGATAGTAAACCTTGTTTCCTTTTGGGACGCTTCTCCACAGAAGCTCCCGTACCTCATGAAGGCATCTCTAGATAACCAATTAGTCCATTTTGATTTGTCTAGAAGGACGTCTTCAGTGTCTACATTCAAAGACAATGACTGATACCCCTGATCATTAACTTGTCAACTCGCAGAAAGAAGTAATGCACTTTCTTAAAAAACGTAAAATTAAAATGCAAAAGCAGAAGTTCTGGTTCAACTACTTTACTCCGTAAACTGAGAAGCGCAGAAATAAAATACAAAAATGCCAATAATTCGTAAAGACGTTCATTTGTGGGTGAAGCATCTGTGCAGTAGAAACCAAGAGGCCTGGTTATTAAGTATTACAGCGCAATAATTCAGATTTTCGCATTAAATCTGAGCTGTAGGGCCAAATGCATTTCTGCCTGGCTTGTTTACAGTTATTGACTGGAAACCTCCTGCCGGCGTGAACATAATGGTGCTATTGTGCGCTGGGGAACACACTGGGGAGCATGCAATATTAAAGCCGTCCGGGTTTGTGTGCACCGCCGTTCCGAAACACTGCTGATCAATTATATCTCCCACATGACAGCGGTATAAAAGAAATCCATAGTAATACACAGCTGAGGCCAAGTGAGCGAAATTGCTGATGCAAGCCCAAGTTGTGCTGTAAATGTCAGCAAATTAAGAAGAATTGATTCCTGTTCATTTCAATGGGCTGAGAACGTAAAGAACGTGATGTCTTCCTCTTGCTGATTCCAGCTACAAGATGGAGGACGTTTCACTTTTTTAATTTTTTTTTTACCCATTCTAACCAGGGGGGTGGTATCCCAGTGCTTAAAAGACGAAAGGTGGAGAATTACCCTGGAAAGGTCACCAGTCCATCACAATAACGCAGTCTGGGGGACCATTTATAATCTCTTTTCCAGCAGAAGTGCATTTCTACCAGGTTCTAGCTGCAAACCAGCTTTATTCATTTCAGAAACCAATTTGGTTTTGGTCGAAATGATCCAAATGTTTCAAAATTCAATTTCCATGCTTTTTCTTTTTCCTCACAATCACAGTGCAACCTGCGGTGAAATGTCCCAAAACCGGGGATGGTTTCCAACCATGGTTTGGCAACCCAAAGCTCTGGACTTGCATGAAGATCTTCAGAGGCTCCTCTCTGTTTTTCTCTCCAGTGGGTTGCATTGCTACCTCACGGGGAGATGGTCCTGGTTTTGATTCCCAGGTGGGACGGTCCTGGTCCTTTCTGTGTGGTGTGGACATGTTGTCTCCATGTCTGTGTGTGTTTCCTCCCACAGTCCACAGACCTGCAGGTGAACTGGAGATAAATTGTCCCCTAGGTGTGAGTGTGTTTGTGATGTCCAGGGTGTGTCCTTGCCTTTCACCCTATGAGAGCTGGGAAAGACGCCAGACCCGTGACACTAATCAGGACAAGCAGCTCAGAAAATGAGTGAGTGAGGGTTTCATTTGTTTTAGAACTACGGTCACATCATGAATTTTTGCGTGTTTAACACAGAACACATCCTTTATCTAAAAGTAGCTACCGATACCATTATCTTTGGCTTGTGTTTGTTTTAGAAAACACAATTAAGTAATATTTGTACTTAATTTTAGTAAATTCAGGCATCATGTGACCCACTCAGGTGTGTTGCCCAGTTGGATGTTTTTTTGTTGATTTCAGCCTCCGTCCAAAATCCGCCTTGAGTTTTTCAAAAGCTCCTCTGAACACATCACAAAGGTTCTTCCTGTTGAACATTAGCCGGAGTGTCTCATTAAGGTTTACACTGAAAAAGTTTTGGTAATGTGAGCTATTTACTGTTCTCGTCTTTCGCATTTGCATCTCATTTCTTCTTCATTTGCATTTTTAATAAGAGTTTATCCAGTGAAAAATCCAGAATAATGCATATTAACCAGCATAAAGAACATGTTAATACGATTAGAACTGAATTTTTTAAAGGAAAACAACCATTGTCTTTAGCAAACATTCATTTTGGAGCATTTTTTGGTGACGCGTGATAAATAATTCTGTTTAAAAAAGGCTGTGAATTATTTAGTGATATTGAATGGAATTACTGCAGCTCTTTGGCGTGAGTCGGCATTCGCCTTCTTACAAGAAATATTCACAAACTCCCAACTGTAGCTCAGAAAAGTCTTTCCAGAACAGACTCCTTGCTTTAGTCTCATCTGAGTTAATCCTCCATTATTTTTATCCTCCATCACCTTCCCAACATCCAGTCCGTCTCAGACTACATGGACACAAACACAGAAGAGACGTCCCTCTGTGTGTCCATCTGTGCAGGACAGAGTGAAGGAGAGTGAGAGAGAGGACAGGGAGAGTGGACGGTGGAGTTCAGGGTGTGTGGAGTGTGTGTCCGTGATGGAGAACTAGTAGAGACGGTGATGAAAGTGAAGCGGTGAAGTTCATGTGGATTATTTTCAGTAGATTGTTTTTATTGGAGTTGAAGTTCGAGGCTTTAATAGTCTTTAATTCTATTAATATGGAGTGAGATTCAGTTCACTTTCAGCACAGACAGACGCTCCAGACGTCCTTCAGAGGAGACACGTCTCACTTTACACTCTCAGTACACTCCTGTACTTTTACTGTACACTCTCAGTACATTCCTGTACTTTTACTTTACACTCTCAGTACATTCCTGTACTTTTACTTTACACTCTCAGTACATTCCTGTACTTTACTTTACACTCAGTACATTCCTGTACTTTTACTTTCTACTCTTTACTTTCTACTCTCAGTACATTCCTGTACTTTTTACTTTTACTTTTTACGTTAACCCTCTCAGTACATTCCTGTACTTTTTACTTTTACTTTAAACTCTCAGTACATTCCTGTACTTTTTACTTTCTATTTTATTCTCTCTGTACATTCCTGTATTTTTTACATTTATACTCTCAGTACACTCCTGTACTTTTTACTATCTAGTCTCTGTACATTCCTGTACTTTTTAATTTTATACTCTCAGTACATTCCTGTACTTTTACTTTACACTCTCAGTACATTCCTGTACTTTTTACTTTTATACTCTCAGTACATTCCTGTACTTTTTAATTTTATACTCTCACTACATTCCTCTACTTTTTACTTTCTATTTTATTCTCTCGTTACATTTCTGTATTTTATACTTTTATACTCTCAGTACACTCCTGTACTTTTACTTTACACTCTCAATACATTCCTGTACTTTTTACTTTATACTCTCAGTACATTCCTGTACTTTATAGTTTACACTCTCAGTACATTCTTGTACTTTTCACTCGAACTGAGTAAAGAGGTTGAATCAGGGGCCATTTGGAACCAAGGGAAAAAAAAATCTGCATATGTTCTCAGACATGGCTTCCCGGCGTAATTTATAGTCCAAACAAACTCTGGCAAGGGTTAAGTGAACCGTCAACAGCCCTGCCAAGAAAATGACGGGCGCCGTTTAAAGGAATTGAACAGGGACGGAGGAACGTGAGGCCCTCTTAAACTGATTAATTATTCCAACGAGGAGGAAACAAATACACTCATTGATAGGAAACCAGCTGGCAAAAATTAGATCATCCATACGTGGCCCTCGAGTGCAGAGCTAATAGCGCAGACCGCGAAATGCTTTCACTGAAATAATGTGCGATTCATCAGAAGGGTCAAAGCCTCAAGCCCAAATGCACTTTCAGAAGAGTTTACACCCTGCAAGCCAAATAATAAAGAATTCAGGAGTACTCATTTGTCAGGAACTCTTAGCAAAGCCATTCAATCCCAACTATTTTCCATTCGCTAATATTCTAGCCTGAATAAAACACCAATAAAGTTGTTCTAAGGCTGTTTTAATATGAATTACTGCAGAAATGGGAGGTGAAAATACTTGGTTACTCTACTTAAGAGTTCTCAGGTATCTGCCCATTTCCTGAGTCTTTTTTGGATGAGTTTTCCTTTTACTGCCTACATCTAAACCCAAACATCTGTACTTTCTAGTCCCATTTGCAGAACCATCTCCTGACTGTACTTTTTAGGTAAACTCTTCATTGCTTTTATTAAACTTTCCTAAAATCAAAACCCATTTGTGAAGTCCTCCAGTGTACTTTTTACCTTTGTACTCTGAGTACTTTCCTGTACTTTTTCACTCATTCTGAGAAAAGAAGTTGAATCAGTACTTCTACTTTTACCAGATTCTTTTCCCCAAGTATCTGTGCTTCTGCTCCAGCTCTGAAGGTCTGGCCACCTTTGGATACCTGGACTGCTCTTTGAGCACATCTGGGTTCACCGGAAAACAGATCGGATTCCCAAAGTATTTCTTTAAAATGGACTTTTCTCATGAGAAGGGATGTCTGGATGCTTTTTCCTTTAAAAGCATCAGTATTTCTACTTAAGGGAAGAGTGTGTAAGTTTGCCACCTCTGGATGACTGGGATGCTTGTTTCACGAGCCGCACCGATGACATCGGCCTGATCGGGAGACATTTTTTCCTGTCCTGTCTTTTAAGAATAAGGGAAAGGGCTGCCTTCTCTGTTTAATGCAGGCTGCGAATTCTCAGTGGAAAGCTGGGGTTCACATGAGCAGAGCCTTGATTAGCTCAGACAGCGAGGTTAGCCGTAAATGGGCGAGGCCCTGCTGCTCACCCGCATATCAAGGAGCCAGATGCTTTAATTAGCCTTGTGCTTATACATCCAACACAGCGCCATCGGAGTGTGAAATGTCAAAGCCCAACACCCCACACCCCTCCGTTTAGGAGCGGAGCGGTTTAATTCCCCTCTTTGCTCCGGAGTCCTTCTTGCTGAGGAGATATTTGCACTTTGATGAAGGATAACAAGAAGCTGAAGAGATGGAAAAAGACTGGGACAGTGGTGGTGTATTGTTTAGGGAGTAGGCCCAGAATCAGAAGGTTGTGGGTTCAGTACCCGGACCAGTAGGTTGCCCTGACGTACCCTTGAGCAAGGTACCGTCCCCATCACCGTTGCCCGGATGCTGGATATGGGTGCCCACTGCTGCATAATATGTGTGGGTTACATAGACAGCATTTTGTTGTGGTTGATTGTGTTCGATTCCCAGACGGGACAGTGTGGATTTCTGTGTGGAGTGGACATGGATATTTTGCCCTGTGAGAGCTGGGACACCTTTAAAGATCCCTCAAGTCAGTAGAAATATACATTATCACTTTCTTTATATTGTCACCATGGAAACCTACAATTTCCATGTTGAAAACAACAAAAAAGCCTTACTTTCATAAATTCATCATCTTTATTATGCATAAGAAGACACAGGCGAAATATAGCAAGGCTGCAGTTTTCCATCTGACAGGACGAGCTTTGTTCTCGATCGTGTGCTACTGCTCGTTTTTATAAAAACGAAAGGGGAAAAAAAGAAGCGATTCCAGACTATCTTTGTGATTTCAGCTGAGGCACTTGATAACATGCAGTTAAGATTATAATTCTCTGCAGGTACATACGCTACATGGCTCAAGGACAACAGAGGAAGGGGGAAGTGGCTGATTGTTCGAGCTGATGCAAAAACAGAGCAAATTTAAGGGAAGAGTTCAGGGAAAAAAATGACGTTCAAGATACATTTCCCATCTTTAAGAGTAGATTCTGAGTACATTCCTGTACTTTTTACTTTAGACTCTCAGTACATTCCTGTACTTTTTACTTTCTGCTCTGAGTACATTCCTGTACTTTTTACTTTCTACTCTCGGTACATTCCTGTACTTTTTACTTTCTACTCTTAGTACATTCTTCTACTTTTTACTTTTACACAATGAGTAGATTCCTGTACTTTTTACTTTAAAATAATTAGTAGATTTCTGTACTTCTTTTTACTTTTACACTCTGAGTACATTCCTGTACTTTTCCCCTTGTGCTGAGTAAAGAGGTCGAATCAATACTTTTCACTCATGTATCTGTACTTTTTGGACTTTTACTGCCTCATAGTATCAGAAAGGTTTATTTGAGATTGAGATCCACAGAGAGAGTCTATGAATAATAACCCTCATTACTCTTCAGCAAAGCTGGAGAAGAGCATTTCAGACTCCAGAGATGAATCATCAGATCGACTGCAATGGGAATAAAGGGGGAAACTGCATAAATGTATTTGTTTTCCTGAACTTTTCCGTTAAAATTAAAGGGAAGGTGAAGTTACCTTTGCTATCACTGAAGCGCAACTAAGATTCCGAGTCTGGAGCATGTCCTATAAAAGCACCATCCACTGTATATCCTGAATTGTGTTCATTCTAACAGCCGCCATCGTCTCTTCCTTGTAAACAGACTTGAATTCCCACCATTTCTTTGCTGATTTCCTTTCATGAGGCTGCTTTTGTCAGCATGCCTCTGAGCTAGGCTCCAGTCCAGTGCGCGGCATACTGGATATTTGCACAGTCCATCCATCATGATTATTAGAAAAATGTACAAAACCAAAAGGTGCCCTGGAAAGATAAATGAAAGCTCACACAGGCTTACTGTAGTGCTCACTCTTCCTCATTGCACTCGCTATTGTTTAAGTGTGCGGGTGGCGGGCCGTGGGCTGTTCTGCTGCTTGTGTGGGGCATGGGGTACCCGATCGTTAGACACGGGCCTGGCTAGGAGGCTGTAGGCAGTTGTGAGAGTCATTAGTTGGTGTGCTTTCAGTGGATGTTCCTTGACTTTTCATCCTGGAGAAGGTGTATCTAGAAGACAAGGAGAGTGGCGGTGGATTTTGGAGGATGTGGGACAGATATATGAGGTTATATGAGTTTTTTGACATACAGATGTACTAAAAGCTCATTTTGTGTTGCCCATGTTTACTCAGTAACCATGGAAACAGGTTTAGGCCACTAGACCATACATCAGAAGTTCAAATGGGCCACCTAACGTTCTTTGAAAGTGAGGGAAACTGTTAAGGCAGTGATAGCCAGTGCATGTCATCAAATACATGGAACTGTGTATGCGGTGCTGTGCAAAAGTACTGATCCCCTCATCCCCAACAATTCTTATCCACTTTTAAATCAGTATTCACTACCACCACCGCTGGTCATCAGCACAGCCTGAGCTCTCTAAGACCAGCTTCTTTCTTTAAGACGTCTTCAGGAACAGTTCTCCAGGCCTCTTGAAAGAAATCCCAAAGCTCTTCTTTGGATGTCAGCTGCCTTTTGTTTTCTCTGAGGAGATGATCTCACACTGCTTCTGAAACTGCTCAGGGACTGTACTGAAAATGAGAAACAAAAACTTTGACCTTCAGGAAGTCTAAAGAACTGTTCCTCAACGATACCCTAAAACTACAAGAAACTCAGGCTCTTTGGAAGCTAAATCTCAAAAAATGAGGGGCTCAAGACTTTAGGACGGTATACCTATATCTACTAGTCATCCAGGTGTTGCTCTTCCCAGGTGGATGTAGGGATGGCGCTGTAGGGGTCCATGATAACTTTGGCACAGCGGATGATCATGGCCACCAAGAGAAGGCAGAGGAATGCGATGCATGCCAAAGTCAGGCCCTGATCCACGTCCACAAAGGCTGGGTCTGGCGTAGTCTCCTCCATCGCTTTGGTCTGTCCGCATCGATCTGGACCGCTGCTACCATCCTGATTGCTTCTCTCAGAGAGAGAGAGAGATAGAAAAGAGAGAGAGAGATACAGAGAGAGAGATCATATCTCTGACATGATGTCCCATTTGCAAATTACCAACAGTGACAGCAGCCAAACCATCAAAAGCCTTTCTTTCATCAGTTCATTTCCCAGGGCCATTACGGTCAGAAGCACTCATTAGTTCACATTTATGGATCAGTTTGTTTGAATCGTGGGGGTCAGATTACAAGTGCTGTCTCTTCTCGGCCTCGATGAAACATTCTGGTGTTGTTTGTTCATTAAGTGATCATTCACATTACGAAACTCAAATGTAGCACCACTACCATTCCACCACTCTTCTCCAATGTGGTGGACCAACCAAAATATCTCAGACGTCTGAAGTTTGCTTCTTTTGCTCTGGAACTACAAGTACTGTCTTAAATCATCACACACTCACCTTAATCTCTGTTATAAGATCTGAGACACATTGGTATCAATTCAGATTGATGCTCTTGATACTAACTTGTGGCTCTTAGCTTCCTCTACTTCACTATATTTGCCTCAGAACTCCAGCAGAGCAGTTATATTCAATGTATAGTACTGTGCAAAATCTGCAGCCTTCCTGAAGGACAGTGTTGTTGTTTCTCATTTTCAGTCCAGTCTCTGTTACTGAGCAGTTCTCCAGATCTTCCTGAAGGACAGTGTTGTTGTCTCTCATTTTCAGTCCAGTCTCTGTACCTGAGCAGTTCTCCAGATCTTCCTGAAGGACAGTGTTGTTGTCTCTCATTTTCAAGTATTGTTACGTATTGTTCTAACAATGCAATGTTCGACCAGCCAAACTTGAGCTCATAACAGGGAAATATTTCTTACTTTGTACTTTTGGGCAAAACTGACCAACATAACTTTAATATGCTGGAGATTTCGACCTCATCAGAGGGTGTTCATGATTGATGACTGTGCTTTTTTCAAAAATCAATAACTGAAAACCGCAGATGCATCATGTTGCTGTTAAAAAGGTTAAAATATGGGCCACATCGACACCAGAACAGTCCATGGGGTCCAAAAATGGGATTTCCTTCTTTTAACAAATGTATTTGTTTCATAAGATATACAGTAGGCAGCGGTGGTTTAGAGTTTAAGGACTAGGCCCCAGAATCAGAAGACCATGGGTTGGAATCCCAGACCAGTAGCTTGTCCTAAAGTACTATTGAGCATGGTTCCGTCCCCATCACTGCTCCCTGGATGCTTCAGATAGTTGTGTGTAAAAAGCAGAGATTGCATTTTGTTTCACTGTGTGCAAATAGTCACTTTCATATTGAAGATACCTCCCATTACTTCATTTTTGCTTCCAAATATCCAGACTTTCGTGTATTATATTGTGTTGTTGAGGAGCAGTTCTCCAGATCTTCCTGAAGGACAGTGTTGTTGTCTCTCATTTTCAGTCCAGTCTCTGTACCTGAGCAGTTCTCCAGATCTTCCTGAAGGACAGTGTTGTTGTCTCTCATGTTCAGTCCAGTCTCTGTACCTGAGCAGTTTGATAGTTCTGTGTTGGTTAATCCACACAGTGATCTACGTCTGAACCTTCAAGCAGAACAAAGCATCTAACTTCAGAAATGAAGCAGAGAAGAAACCATTGCAGATGATTCCAGATGATCAGGGGATTCATTTATTGCTGATTCTGAACACTGAGAGGTTATGACCCCTTTATCTAGAACCTTGTATTGAGGTTCTTAGGCACTTTGCAACCTATCAGTTAAACATTTCTTTCATTTAATCGACTCATCATGACAAAGATAAGACAGTTTACTGGTGGGAAATCTGCAGAAATGGCTGAAAACTTTTGCACAGTACTGTATATCTGGGGTCAGGTGGAGAATTGCACGGATCGCTTTAATGATCAATTTCAATTTCTTTGTGTCCATACAAATAATTTGATACAAAAATTGTGGTAGCTGATGCTCTGAAGGTCTTTTACTCACGAATAAACAGGCTGATCTGACTAAACTAAATGAACAGATCTTCTAGGGAAGAATATCTGCATAAATTACCATATATTTTAGAATATTTCCTTTATCAGCTATCTGTGCTTCTGTGCGAAACTTTCATTATTCCGGTTAGAAAGAGCTGAGAGACTTTCAGAGCCTGAAATCTTTTCTGAGATGTTCAAGAGCTTTGCTTGATGGACTGATGACCTGTCCAGGGAACCCTCCACCCAGGTTAGGATAAGTGGCTCATATAATGGATGGATGGATGGATGGATGGACCATAAATGGCCATTCTCAACTCCCCACAGTACAGTTTCTTGCGATGCTAACGCTGCATCAGTGCTGTAGTTCTGTGAAGCACGTCGGTCTTTCATCCTGTTAAAATGGTGAACATGCCAAGCACGTAAAATAATAAACCACTCCGTATAAAAGTAAATGAACGAATGTGCAGTTTGTCAATACGCCTCTCATGCATATGCAGAGAAGCCAGCATTAGTTAGGAAATAAAAAAAACAGTGCTGGCTGATGCTCTGAAGGCCTTTATGTTAGCTAACCTCTCAGTTTGATGATGGAATGAAAGATCTGGCGAGAGCTGGAGCTGAGATTAAATATAGAGTAACACCATGACCTCAAACTGTCAATAACTTTCATTGCGCTTCATATTCGAGGCTTAAAAAATACATTACCCAGAGTGCCAGTGGATTATAAACAGGCTGTGAAAGAAAATGGAAAACACCAGCATCCATCCATCCAGCCAAGAGCTGAGGAGCTTATCCCGTGAAAGTGAAAGTGACTATTTGACTAATCGCATCCCCTGCAGATATTTATAGCACCCAGGGAGCAGCGATGGGGATGGTACCTTGCTCAAGGGTACCTCAGGGAAACCCACTGGTGTGGGATTCGTACCCACGACCTTCTGATACTGGGGCCAACTCTAGCTAGACCACCTTTTCCCAACAAGTTGCTAAACAACAGCCAAATAAATGTTGAGTTTTAGTCCTCCAATCAAATCACAAATTTCATGCTTCTCAGAAATTATTAACTGTTATAAATAAAAGCAAATTAGAGGAAATCCGGTGCACTCGTTCGTGCTGTCACCTCACTGGGAGAAGGTTCTAGGTTCAATTCCAAGTTTGGGTTCTTGCTCTCCCCGAGTCTCTCCTCAGCTCAGGTGGACTAGATATTCCTCCTTAGTGTGTCTGCATCCAGGGAGATCCTTGCCTGTTGCTCATGATATTTAAAAATGGAAGGATAGAGGAAATCAGAAATGTTTTTCAACCAGATTTCTTGCTTTTTAAAAGGTTGAACAAGGCTGTGTCCCAAACTGCATGCAGGCACATGATGGCATGCAATATACATATTTGTGCAGTTTAGGACATAAAGTGTAGAAGTGTGTGTGCTTTTGACAGTGCAGGGTCAAGAAGATTCCACGAGACATAAGAAAGGAGTGTAAAACTCTGCAGAGTGTGTGTGTGTGTGTGTGTGTGTGTGTGTGTAGGCTGTTTCCCGCTCTTGCCAGGTCACGCTTTGCACACAGAGGAAACTCTGAGCTCCACAGAGCTAAAGACCCAACCCCTCACAGCTGACAGTGAACAGAGATGATAAATTCATAAACTCTGGCCATTTGGAAGCGGAATGGCTTGAATTTGCAGCCCCGTGCGCTCAGAGAATTCAGCAAATCTTTTAATGAAATGGCAAGCGATCGGTCAACAGAAGGATCGTGAGGGAACTGCAAATCAGCCCAGTCCTCACACATATACTTCAGAATCTCCAGCCTCAGTCTGACCGTTCATTCCACCGCGCCATGTGCCGTAGAGCCGAGCACTTCCTCTCAATCTCTTGACACATAACTCAGCTTTATTTGATCCACTACCTCGCCTGCAGCCCATTAGAGAGCCATATGGCGGCCCCACCAAGTTAATACTTTATTCATTTATTATTTCCATCCATGCAGAGACAGTGGTCAGAGTGGGCTTTTCACATCCCTCACTTCAGTCTAATTCAGGTCTATTATTTTGTCTGAAGCCCTGTCTGGAAAGAAAAATACCAAAAATGGCCTTTTTTGGTACCATGGGGCAGTGGTGGCTTAGTGTTTAGGGACCAGGTCCCAGGATTGGAGGGTTGTGCCCTAAGATACCCTTGAGCAAGGTGCCGTCCCCATCATTGCTCCCCGGGCACTGCTGTCAGTGTGTGGCTTAAAAGCAGAGGTTGCATTTCATTGTGGTTCACTGTGTGCTGTTTTCAAAGTCACAAATCATCACTTTCACTTAGTGGCCATTTTATCAGAAACATCTACCGTAGGGGTGCACTTTGAAGGGTACCTCAGTGGCTGGACCCAGATGCCCCCTCACGTTGGTAAAAGAGAGCATTGCTGGGGTTTTGACCCACCAGAGGCCTCCAGAAAGACCTCTCTCCTGGTGTACAGTAGATGTTTCTACCCTCTAGCCTTTCAGTTCCTGACCACAGAGCCACTGATGGGGTGAAATCTTTGGATCTAAGCTAAGAAGTGGCAGAGCTGGTCCGTGATGGGACTTTGGTGAGGAAGAGAGGTTTGTGATAGGTAACTGTATACAGCATAGTGGACCTGTAAGGTAGATGTTTCTTTATATTTATGGCATTTCAGCTGACGCTCTGTCCAGAGTGACTACCATTTCCTAATTACTGCGAGACATTTGGGGTTAACGGCCTTGCGCAAGAACCCAATGCTGCTGGAGTTGGAATTCGAACCTGCTTGATCCTGCCATGCAACCACCTCGGTGGCCTAGTGGTTTGGGCGTTGGCCGCATGATCGGAGGATCAGGGGTTCAAACACCCCTTCCCAATAAGGTTCCCCTGAGGTACCCTTGAGCAAGGTGCCGTCCCCGTCAAGCTCCTCCCTGCGATGGGCTGGCGACATGTCCAGGGTGCGTCCCCCCGTCCTTCGCCCTGTCTGAGCTGGGATGGACTCCAGCACTCCCCCGTAACCCCGCTTGGGACAAGCGGCAGAAAATGAATGAATGAATGAATGAATACAACCACCTGATAAAATGGCAAGTCAGAAGGGGAAAAAATAGGCGTATAAGCTGTGGTTATGTGCAAACTCAGGGGAGGCCATCTACTCACTCAGCTCCAATAAGATATTAGTAATGGGCCCGTTTTTTTCAGGAGACGTTACTTAACGGCACGACGAATGATGGTGAGTGGAGTGTGAGAGGTTTGATTGATGGCAACCTACTGAAGGGGCTTTTACTGTCATATGAAGAGCAATCATGCTTGTTTATTTAATGTCCTCGCCTGCCTGTCCTTCCTCCTCCTTCAGGACATCATTAAAGGTCTCGCTGCGAGGATTCAGCACCGATCACAAGCAGAGACACTCCTGAAGAAAGGTTTTCGATCATTTTAGAGGTTTTCCCGGTTCAAAATGTACCAGAACACAGGAGTGTGATGCGTTTTTCCTATTCGTCATTGAACCTAATGATACGACAGAAGATAAAGTCCCCAAAGACTAAAAGTCCCACCAAAGTCTTGCGTCACCCCTCATTTCTTTTTATGTTGTTATGAAATCACATTGCTGGTGCAAAAATGCTCTTTTACGCCTGTAAATCAAATCTAATGTATGTCATGGATCAGAAGGGGATGGGTTCGACTCTCAGACCAGTAGGTTGCCCTGAGGTACCCTTGAGCGAGGTACCGTCCCCAGCACCGCTCCCCGGGTTTGTGTGTAGGTTAAATGCAGAGGTTGAGTTTCGCTGTGGTTCACCGTTTGTCGTGCCGTGTACTCACAGTGATGAGAATGGTCACTTTCACTTTCACTTTTCACTTCCATTTATTACCCTTGCTAGATGTTTCTGACATGAGGCGTCAATACCCGGGATGCAGAAAAGCGTGCATATAAATGATTGACTACACGATTAAAGCTCACTAATCTGGCTGTAAATCTTTTTGCCGTGGACTCATTTATCAGGCGGCAAGAATTGATTTTTCCCCTCGTTTACACCCTTGAAAGAAGCATCATCGAGCAGTTTCGAGGGACACTGTCTCACTACTGTCATTCTCAGCCTGAGCTGTGATTACAGCCTGCTTCTAGAAAAGTTGTGTACTCAGAGAAAGCAGTTGCCATACGGGTCGGCCTTACTGGACCGTCCACTGCACTTTGTCCTTAACTACTGGGTCGTCCTTTCATTTCATCCCTTGGGGAACCCTAGCAACCCTTTCCCCTTGAACAAAAACGTCTCTTGGCAGTGGCGTCCTTCTTTCCCTTGACTGCCCACAGCCGCTGCCAGCAGCCAACGCGTTCAAAGCCTGGGCCCTTGGGGCCATTAATGAATAAATCAGCTTCAATAATGCAAGGGCTCCTCAATGAAAGACCTCTTTGATAGTCCACCTCGGGGAGCAGGACGTTGTTCATGATCAGCAGTTTCTGGGATTTCACCTGTGGCTCATTCTGGTGCCCTTTGCTGCCATCCTGTCCCATCTGGGCCTGCCATTGGGGCTAAAAATGGATTAAAGGAACATCTAATCAAGTAGTCCTTCGACAATTACTCGATCAAAAACAGGCTAGAAAGTCAACATGCTAAATTCAGATGGAAATAATTACCGGAGGACTTCCTATAAAACAGAAAGAATATGTTGAAATGTAGGATATTCCTTCAGAAGCATCAGATTGTCTGAAAAAACGAATGTGTGGCTCTGTTAACTTGATGCCAGCGCAACACTGGAAATCACACGGAGAGGCTAGAAGGATTTAGCAGTATGGTGAGAACTTTGATTCGAAAAAAAATTACTTAATTTCAGTCAAGTATTGGAGAAAATTGGAAATGAAAGCTGTACAATGATCAGTGTATGCTTTTGATCTCCTCTGGCAACCCGAGGTTGCTTGGCGACAAAAATAAACACTAAATACATAACATTTTTTGGTTGCAACATGTGCTTTTGAGTTTTATTCCACTTTTTTATCCCCTAATGTACAATGCAGTCACAGTAATGCACTGCTTTTTTGACACTTTGTCCCAATTTTCCAGGAACTATACCCGTTTTTGGGGAGCATTTTAGGTCCATGGTGCTCCTTCCACAAATGTTCCCATTTAAGCTGGAAATTAAAACAGACTGGAAATGAAGAGCAGGCAGTCGAGCGACTCACATTGGGATTTGTTTGGCCAACAGAGGGCGATGTCTGCTCGCTATAGCAGCTTTATATCGCATTTCTAACACTAACTATTCGCTGGTTTTGTTTTTGAGAAAACTGCTATAAACTGGAGCAGAAACTAAACAAGTGAATCCACAACATCGGCACAAAGTCAGGAGGGAACCCAGGGTTCGAATCAGGAGTTACGGGACTCAGGAATCGTACGACCGGGTGATAGTAGCCGATCTGTAGCCACACAGTTGATATAGAGCATCGTTTAGAATTAAATATATTTAACCGCTGATTGTTCACAATGGGCATTCACCAGAGTTTATTACAGTACATGGTTACCATGGTGACGAAACCAAAACCTATTTATTTTTTTAATATAAAACAACATAATGATATGTTGAACTGAAAATGTCAGAAATCCAAGCCACATTTAAAGCAGACATAAAATGCACGATATAAACATATTCAGTTACATTTCAGTTACCGCGGCAACATTCATATTCATATTTACACATTTACTTACGTTTTCAATTTTTTTCTCTTTTTTCCTCTGTTTTTGTGCATTTTACTCTTGTATATAGGTTTTCACCTAGATCTATTTAATTTCATTTAATTCTTCTCTTTTATTTACTTCTTACTATGTTCTATCCTCTATTCTGTTGCGTCTCTCTCTGTGTGTGTGTATATATATATATATATATATATATATATATATATATATATATATATATATGTATAGTTTTTTTTTTGCCTTTCTACAGTTTTTTTGTAATTTTGGGACACATGTCGCTGCAGAAAACTGTATATGTGCTTGAATCTTGAATCTTGAAACTTTAAACACACTTCTGGGTATTTCTGTGTAAGTATGGAAAGTGTCTGCCATCTTTTAAATAATTTACTAAACATTTTCTAATTAAATTTACTCCACATTTTAAAGTGTTAAAGCCCATGTAAGGGGTTTCTGCATTAATAACATTAACAGTGGATAATAATATTAAGGAAGTTTTAGCAGCTAAAGTACATTTACACATTCATCCACAAAGAAATTCTGGTGCACTATTTAAATATTCCCGCTCTGTAAAAATATCCCCCCGTTATTTATTCTGAGTCATGTTTAAATGATTAAAAGATGAATCAAAGCGTGGTGATTTGCTGAATCATTTCCTAAAACCAATCATACATGATATGAATTTGCTGAGGTTGGGGATGTTCACCTCCACAGTCTGGAGTTGACCACCAGCTCATGTGTGCCTAGCAACCGTAACCGTGGAGATACCATTAGCAATTTAATGGAGAATTACTGCTGGCACTGTGGAGCAATGATGGGGGAAGTAAACCTTTCATCTCTGGATGAACTCTCTGTGCTCAGAGATAGTATCTTACTCACGCAGCGAAAAAAAAAAAGAAAAAAGAAAGGTTTGAACTTTTCAAAGCCAAATTGCACTTTTCTGACAAAAAACTCAGTAAATTCTCCCTCAGTGATCCCACATAAATAAGTTGTTTAAAAAGGCAATAGAAGTGTTGATTCAACTAATTTACTCTGTAATAAAAAGTACAGGAATGTACTGAGAGTGTAAAGTAAAAAGTACAGGAATGTACTGAGAGTGTAAAGTAAAAGTAGAGGAATGTACTGAGAGTGTAAAGTTAAAAGTACAGGAATGTACTGAGAGTGTAAAGTAAAAGTACAGGAATGTACTGAGAGTGTAAAGTAAAAGTACAGGAGTGTACTGAGAGTGTAAAGT
>CM029380.1:2119609-2147760 GCA_017165825.1 Hepsetus odoe | reverse complement strand
TCTCCCTCTCTTTCTCTCTCTCTCTCTCTCCCTCTCTCTCTCTCTCTCTTTATATCTCTCTCTGTGTCTCTCTCTCTCTTTATCTTTCTTTCTCCCTCTCTCTCTGTCTCTCTCTCTCTCTCTCTTTCTCTCTCTCTCTGTTTCTCTCTCTCTCTTTCTCTCTCTCTCTCTCTCTCTCTCTCTCTCTCTTTCTCTCTCTCTCTTTATCTCCCTCTCTTTATCTCTCTCTCTGTCTCTCCCTCCCTCTCTCTCTCTCTCTCTCTCTTTATCTCCCTCTCTCTCCCTCTCAAACTCTATTTATCTCTCTCTTTCACTCTCTCACTTTCTTGCTTTCTCTCACCTCATCTTCTGCAGCGTGTCTCTGGACAGAGACACTAGAGAAGAGCTGGAAGGAGACAGGAACGGAGAGGCAAGTCAAGATGAGAAGAAAAAGAGGAGAGAAAAGAGGATGTGAAGGAGATGGGAGAGAGAAGCTCAATAAAGGGTGAAAAATAGATTTTTCAAATCACAGAGAAGAGTCGAAGGCATGACAGACAAGAAGAAAGGAAAGAAGAAGAGAATCCAAACGCGAAATGCAGAGAATGTCAATGGAAGATTTATAATATTTCAACCCTGCATTTGCCACGGAACAAACAAAACTCTTTGTTTTTTTTCTTTTTTAAAGGAATATTTATTCTCCAGCCAGACCATCACACCATTTCTCACTACAGTGACAGAAAATGAGCTTCTCAAAACACATGAGCAGATCTGGGTGTGATTCTGTCCCGTTCCTTCATTCCTCCATATCAGCCGCCGCTGTCAGAGACGCCTGTCCCCAGAGAGACGGCTCCCAGATTATAGATGGACAAATTAACTTGTCCTCCGTTGGACCGATGAGCAGCATTAAATCTCCTTCAGTTCAATTCTGAGTCTAAATTGGTCCACGGAGTGAGTTTGTTCATCAGGAGACCAAGATTGTCCTCCAAAGACGTTCAGCAAAAAAAAAAAATGTATATACTCCATCCAGTCTCTCTCTTCTCTTCTCTTCTCTTCTCTTCTCTTCTCTTCTCTTCTCTTCTCTTCTCTTCTCTTCTCTTCTCTCCTCTTCTCATATATTCTCATCTATTCTCTTCTCCTCTCCTCTGCTCTTCTCTCCTCTTCTCTTCTCTCCTCTTCTCTTCATTTCTCTTCTCTTTCAATTTCTTCTTTATTCTTCCTTTCTCTTCTTTATTCTTTCTATACTTTCCATATTCTCATCGCTTGTGACCCCTTATCTTGTTTCTTTTCACCTTCTCCGCGTTCATCCTCCATTTCTCTCCATTTTTCTTTTTCTCATTGCTTTTTCTTCCCTTGTTCTCTTCTCTTCTTCAAGCATTTAATGATTGTTGGTTGATTTGTGGTCACACCGGTTTCTGCAGGGCAGCGATCAAAACCCGTCGTCTTGTAAAAAATTCCTCCGTAATAGGTTCCATTTCCAAGTCTTATGAAGGAGGACGTCCATAACTCTCACCCTCTGTCTCTGAAGCATGAGACATATTTTATTGTCCACAATAACCAGTGAGTTTAATGAAACGAGCTGTAGTTCAGTGTAATATTGATATTTGCTCTACCGGAGTCTATTTTTCATCATATACTGTCATAAATCTGCAGTCGTTTAAATGAATAATAAATCAACACTCACCTCCTCCAATAGACCCTCAATATCCACTCTGTCACTGAGGGTTATGTTTTATTAACACTGTAATAAACATCAAAAATGCCTTTTAGCCCGAGAGATGAAGCCCGTAACTTTCAGATTTGCAGTCGCTGGCCGTAAGACGGGGTTGGCTGTGTTTTGGAATTTGCTGAGTTTTGATCAGTGGCATTTAATGGCATCCAAATCCTCGCTTCAACTCTGTCTTACTGTCTGACCATCATCTGTCTTTCTGTCCATGTGTCTTTCTGTCTTCTCTGCATGTCTTCTTTCTTTCTTCCTATCCAACTGTTTAAGAATCTGTCTAATTGCATGTCTGTCTGTTTGTTTGTATATCTATCTGTCTGTATGTCAATCACTCTATCTATCTATCTATCTATCTATCTGTCTGTATGTCAATCACTCTATCTATCTATCTATCTATCTATCAATCTATCTATCTATCTATCTATCTATCTACATCACACTTTAACACACACTGAAGTGTTTTCTTGTGCAGCTTTAATAATGACAGACTGTTTAATTGACTCAGTTTGATAAAACCGTGCCATTAACATGTCATAACAGATGACATAACATAACATGTCCACTTTATATCAATCCAGACAAACACCAGCACTGTTATATTAACGGACATAATCATCATATGTACCCTGATATGTCAGTGTTACGTAACAGGCGTTAAAAAAAACCACTGTAAATACACGTGAGAATCGGTTCCTGTCCTGGTGTGTGCTGTGCAGGGAGAGCAGTTTCTGAACTATGGACATGATCTGCTGTTGCAGTATTTAAATTTTAGACCGGGTTTAAGAATGAGGTCCCATCCTCAGTGGACAGTAAGTCTAGAGTTTAACATGTGAAGGCACGCATGCACATTCCACTAAACAGGCAGCAGCGGGAGAGGTGATGGGTTGCCGTGGAGATGAAAGATGAAGAGAGATACAAAGTGTCCTACCTAATCTCACATCCTGTGGAGCAGAAAGTGTGTGTCCCGGACGGGCGCTCGCTGGACAGCGGCTGGTGCTCAGCTGCTGCAGCATCCAGCTCTCAGCACTACGGCATCGACCAGAGAGAGAGTATGAGGAAGTGTATGAGAGCAAGAGAGAGAGAGAGAGAGAGAGAGAGAGAGAGAGAGAGAGAGAGAGAGTGGGCGCCTATAAGTGAGGTAGGGAGGGAGATTTTCGAAAGTCCTCACACATGTGGATGAAGGACCAATAAGATGATGTGTGACAAATAAACACTGAAATTGATTTTTAATCTCCATATTGTATCTTTACCGTACTGTGTGCAAAAGTCAGAGACCACCCTTTCATTTATTTCCAGTCCAAATTCTTCTGCATCAGAAAGAACCAGAAAGATCCTATTTTAAGCAGAAAATGACTCAAATGCTTCAGTCAAATCGATTAGTGTTTCATTTGGGCGCACTTTGTTTTGGTGCCCCCTCCTGCCCTCTTTTATTCTTCCGTCCTTCCAATCTTAAGGCGTGTCCTCCTAATTACAGCTCTTGTAAAAGCTCCCGTTGCATGGTTGTTAGAAGTCCCATCTTCTCTCTTTCTTTCTAAATCATGCTTACAAATCAGATGAATGATCTAGTCTCATTTGAGCTGCGTTTTAGAGGGCAATGTGGCAGCTGAGGTGTGTGTGGGTAGCTGCTTCTATGAATTTATGCCTCGTTGATGGGACTTATAACAACCACGCATGACATGAGACATCAGCAAAAATGTCCTCCTGAGAAAAACAACACCTAAAGCTTCATTTTGCTTCAGATCCTAAAAATGAACAGGTGGTCCTGGCCACCCACAAAGCTGTGAGGTTAAGCTCTTTGAGATGCCATTGCTGAGAAAAGGAACATCTGCACCAGAACCTCCGAACTGGAGGAGGGGTTTATTGGCTGATTAGTGTAAAACTGGGATTCATGTGGAGGATGCAGACGAACATGGATTAGTTGAAATGGGAAAACAGGGTCTCCTGAAATGAGTGGAAGTTGTATTAAAGGAAAAGGACAAAAGAGTCCAGGGGTTGGAGATATTAGATGTGGTTGTTTATACTTTGTGCAATTTGTCTTTTCTGCTTTTTTATTCTGATACTCAAAAATAAAAGCCTTTATAAGGTCTTTATGCAAGTAAATGTTTCATGGATCTCTTTTGCCAAGTTGCCCGTTCAGAGATATGTGGTTTTATTATGACCACAAATGCTTCGTAAGTGAGCAAATCAAACAAGGCCCTCCAAAGAGGAACCTCAAGTTTTATTGCTGTTTTGTAAATCCGAGAGGTCAGTGTGACATTTCCAACACCCAGCCTTATAACAATGAATGCATTCAACCAGTGGGGAACTCTTGGCAACCTCAAGGCTTAAATATGGACTTTTTACAAGCTTCACTTACAAATATTACACTTTTACATCCCAGATGAAGATGCTGTGATTTGCTAAAGAAAAATCAATGAAGTATCTTTGTCATGATGAGTTAATTAAATGAAAGAAATGTTTTACTGACATAGGTTGTAAAGTGCCTAAAGATACAAGGTTCTACATAAAGGGGTTCCAAACACTCAGCGTTCAGCATCAGCAGTAAATGAATCCCCTGATCATCTGGAATCATCTGCACCTGTTTCTTCACTGCTTCGTGTCTTAAGTTAGACGTTTTGTTCTGCTTGGAGGTTCAGACGAGGATCACTGTGTGGATTAACCAACACAGAACTATCAAACTGCTCAGGTACAGAGACTGGACTGAAAATGAGAGACAACAACACTGTCCTTCAGGAAGATCTGGAGAACTGCTCAGGTACAGAGACTGGACTGAAGATGAGAGACAACAACACTGACCTTCAGGAAGATCTGGAGAACTGCTCAGGTACAGAGACTGGACTGAAAATGAGAGACAACGAACATTGCATTGTTAGAACAATACTTAAGAAATATTTTAAGATAATCCATTTTTGCAGCCTTGTCCCATCCCTGTGCCACCCATGTGCTGAATTCTGGGCCTTAGAACAAGGGAGAGTGTGTGGTGGGACTGTTGAGTAATGGGCTGGGTTTTACTGCGACAGGGAATTGTGTGAATCTCACAGATTGATAGTTACTTTTCTCTTTTGTAGAGAAGCTCTGTCACCTTCTGCAGCGCCACTTTACCACACTGTGAATCTTCAAGTGGGGACATTTTCGAAAACGCTGCGGTGAAAGATGGCGCATTTCCACGCCTCATTATTTTACATGCGCTAGAAAGGCGCTGTCAGTGTTGTGTCTTTTTCAGGATGGATGATTGCTGGTGACACAAGTCTGTTTGATGGAGGTCTGGAGGCTGAGGAACCTGACGATAAGGCCCGCTGTGTAATCAGTGATGTTCAGGTCAGGGTTCCTTTCTGGGCCCACACTAAATATCTTGTGGACAGAGCGATCCTTCTTTGATTCTTCACCCCTCATTTCTTCTTTCTCCACCTTGCTGGTGCAAAAGCACTTCTTTCTGCTTCTCAAAATGTCTAATCTTCAGAATACTTCAGAATAAAGAAACTGTAAAAAAAAAAAAAAAATGTGTCAATGCTCCGGCCTGCAAAGTGCCAAGGTTCTACATAAAGGGGTCCCAAACACTCAGCATCAGCGGTACAATCATCATCTGGAATCATCCGCACCTGCTTCTTCACTGCTTCATGTCTTCAGTTAGTCTCTTTGTTCTGCTTGAAGGTTCAGACGTAGATCACTGTGTGGATTAACCAACACAGAACTATCAAACTGCTCAGGTACAGAGACTGGACTGAACATGAGAGACAACAACACTGTCCTTCAGGAAGATCTGGAGAACTGCTCCTCAACAAGACATTAAAAGTACAAGAACGTCTCTTTGGAAGCAAAATATTAAGAAAGAAGCTTACAGGAAGCACACGCTAGATCTCAGTCCCAGTCTCTAGTGACTGGGGGAGTTCTTGCTAGTGGGTCGATTTGATGACTGAATTGGAGAAAAAAAAAAATCAATGTCTTTCTTTGCCTAGAAATCCTGGTTCATTAATAGGGAAGACAAAGTGGGGGAGCGGTGACAGTACAGGACAGTTCTCACCTTGTGCGTTGTTCTCAGCTGCTGGTAGAGGTGCTGCGCTGTCTGCTTCCACTGAGCTGCCCCATAAATACACCATCTAATAAGGACAAACAGGAGAGGTGTCTCCACACACTACTGGAGTAAAACCCTCATCATGTCTCCATTGCCTCCCTCTCTCCTGCCTTCTTATTAGTGCCTGAGTTCAGTTTTGGTCCGACAAACATTACAGAAGCAGATTCATACTGGATTAAACAGGCAATCAAAACCATCTAGTTATTACTGCCAGACTTGAAAGACTACACTACAGATTCATACCGGATGGAAATCACCCTGAAATGAATCCTATAGGACTGTAAAAACAACACTGCAGATTCATACCGGATTACAATCACTCTGCAATTAATTGAATCAGGCTGTGGAAACAACACCCTGCATATTCATACTGGTTTCAAATCACTCACAGAGCGCTGGTCTTTTTGTTGACTCTCAGCTGTTTCTTGGAATGGAATGGGCTAGTGCAAATGTATGCACGCACACACACGCTCACACACACACACATACACACACACACACACACACACACACACACACACACTTTTCCTCTAGTATCGTGCAACAACTTCTTTTCTGTCAAGAGTTCTGGAGCAGAGAACAAGGGGAAGTTTGGAAAAACAACAGGGATTCATTTGTACATCTGTTCAACCGCAACCGACCAAAATAGACAAACCCCAGAAAAGAGAGAAAGAAAGAAAGAAAGAAAGAAAGAAAGAAAGAAAATGAAAGACCCAAAACATGGCTTGGCTGATTGACTAATTATGTGATCAGCATAAAAATCCTCCCTTTAACTCTTTAAATCTTTAAACCTAATGTTTACAGTAAACAACATTGCTTTGAATTCTCTTTAAAGGCACAACAAACATTTATTCTTTATTTTTTTAATGAAAACAGTTTCCAAATGTACCGTTTACCCTCCGGTCTATATGTTGCATATATGGAATGATCCGTTTTTGTGATGTTGCAAACACCGACCAATTTGTACCGGGCCTACAATAAGCCCCGCCCATCCAGCCGAGGTCATAAGGAGTGTTGGTGCTGCTTTTTGCTTTTGGCACAAATCAGGGCAGCCTGTTATAAAACGCAACAGGGGAACGTATCGAATTGGCCCTTTAATTGCTCTGAGCTGAGCAGAACAAGGACTGTGATCTATGGAAACGTCTCTATGTTGCATTCAATGTTTCCTCTGTGATTTAAGCGAGTATAATTTAAGGCGGAATTTTTGGCTGGTCTGGTTTCTAGTTTTGCTCACGCAAAGTATTCCTCCTTCTTATTTAAACAGATGGAAAGGGAAATCTGAGAATAGCACAGTGCAGTATCTGGCATTGCTCAAAGCATGAAAAACAAGACCCCCGCCCCTCGACATTCCTCCATACTGGATGGAAGCAAAGCAGAAGAGAGAATTCCTTCACAGTAACGTGTCATTTGGAAATATTCTCAATAAACACGGTCCAGGGTCTCTTTTTACTCCCCCAGTGAGGGTATGTGATTCACAGACGGGTAACTGACAGCCCGGCTGCTAAAATTTGACCTCTCATCAGGAGTAATCCCACTGACATTAGCATGTAGATCTCGGAGGGCGCTATAACATTTGAGGCTTTGAAGTCCTTTGCTTCGTCAGCTGGGATTTAATCAGAACAGCTAAAGCGAAGGCCTTGCCTCTCTGAAGTCCTCACCCTGCTGCGCTTTATGTAGGACAGCCTGGACTGAAGTGCAGGTGTAGGTGTATTTCTGAAGAGAGAATAAAAGAAGATTCAAGACTGGATGAGGTGAAAAACTTAAACGGAGAAAACAGAGGGATCATTGCACTTTTCCCTGAAGGGTTAGGGTTAGGGTTTAGGTTAGGGTTAACCCTAGAGGTTCCCTTGAGCAAGTTACCGTCCCCATCACTGCTCCCTGGGTGCTAGTGTGTAGGGATGAATAGCAGAGGATGGATTCTGTTCACTGTGTGATGTGTTTCACAATGACCAATAGTCACTTTCACTTTCATACATGCCCTTCTGTCATCCACTTACTTATCTTTCTGTCTTTTCAGCCCGCAGTGAGTAAGCCCCGCCCACTCAGATGATGTTATAAGGAGTGTTTCAGTTGCTTTTTCGCTTGAGACACAAAACAGGACAGCCGCTATAAAATCTCCTTCTTCTTTTTCTTTCGGCTGCTCCCGTTTAGGGGTCGCCACAGCCATTCCATTTCTTACGGTCCTCTGCATCTTCCTGCTTCAAACACCCTGCATGTCATCAACAATGGTATAAAATACCATACAGAAAAGATCTATAAAGGCCCTTTAAACGCTGGCAACTGAGCAGGACAAGAACGCTGAGCCCTAAATGTGTGGAAACGCAGAGCTGAAAACTTTGCCCAAGAAAACCGAGGGATAATTGCATTTTGCAAGACTTTGCTCTGGGGAGCAAACAAGGAATAATTTTAGGACTGGCTGGAACAGGGCTGCAAACCAAGGCCTATGTTTGATGTCGCCTGCCAGAAAGTCAGCCCAACTCCACCCCCACACTCTTCAATTTCTGTAAAAACTAGACTTAATTAAAAAATAACACACTACACACCCTACAGATCTTGCACACCCCTCTGACCTGCCACGTCTCTTTGGTGAGTCTAATTTTTCACACTTGTACTCCAATTATATTTCGAATGTATTTACCAAAGTGTCACGGGTGAGGTGTGTTTTGGGCACGATAGAGGGCGCTCTGTTCTGACTGAGCACACCTGAGCTCATGAAGGCACAGGTGTGCCTCATTGGGGCTGACTATTTAAGCCCCGATGAGTCAGAACAGAGCGCGGCTCATTAGTTAGGCTCAGCCTACACACTCTGTGGTGGTTTTGGTATCTGGTAACTTGGTATCTTGGTTTAGGCTGCAGTTCCTTGATTTTAGTTAGAACTGCAGTCCTTGGTTTTGTTTTGTTTTGTTAATATAGTTAATAAAAGTTATGATCCGAACTCCTGGCACTGCATTGGCGTCCTCCCTGCACCCCGCCACCGTTACACAAAGTGACCCTAGCAGTTGCGGAGTACACGGAAACAGGAACCTCTCATTCCTCTCATATTCACTCATAATGTGTGATGTTAAGGGTAGCGTCCATAAGGCTTTTATGACAGTGGACATTCACCGACAAAGACTTTTAAAGGTTTATCCCAACAAGCATCCAGTGTCCACTAAATGCCGCAAATGTAAATGTAAATGTACCCGTTATTAAAAAAAGTGAAGTGATAGTGACTATCGGTCATTGTGAAGCACAACGAAATGCTTCATCTGCATTTCACCCACACACACCGTGCAGCAGGGGCAGCTATTTAAGGCCCCCAGGAAGCAGTGATGGGAACAGTACCTTGCTCAAGGGTACCTCAGGGCAACCGACCGGTCTGGGATTTGAACCGATGACTTTTGAATCCTGGGGCCTCGTCCCGAAGCACTAGACGGTCCCGGTAACCTTGTGTTGCCAAAGTTCCAAAAGTTGTCAGTCCTATAAATAAGAAGGACCTCACGGTGAGAAGGTCCTGGGTTTAGTTCCCAGGTGGGATGGTCCAGGTCCTTTCTGTGTGGACATGTTCTCCCCGTGTCTGTGTGTGTGAGCTTTCCTCCCACAGTCCACAGACCTGCAGGTTCATTAGAGATGATAAATTGCCCTCCTGATGTGAGAGTGTGTGTCTGCCTTGTGATGGACTGGTGACCTGTCCAGGGTGTCCCTGCCTTTCACATGCTGTGTCGTCCCACCCGAAATTCGGCCTGCTGTGCATTCATAGTGATGAGAGCCCATATCTCCTCTACAGGCCAGCAGCTGAAGTACCAAATGTTCTGATATGTCACTCCTGTGGGTCCAGGGGTACCAGTTCTGGGACACTTCGGTGTTCTAGACAATAAATATGCATTTTATGGACTGTGAGTCAAATGCACATCCTTCTGTCATACACACGCTTAAAGTCAGTCTTCCATAAATCAGCCCGAGTGTAACATTAGCTCATTTTCAGACTGGAGCTTAAACAAACAGTATGCGTGGGTGTGTTATCGTCTTTATTAAGTGGGAGTCTCGGCAGCGCCGGGTGTGTTTTGGATTAATGGGGTGAGTATAATCTAAGGGGCCAGGCGCTGGGCTACGCTACAGCCTTTAGCACAGCCGGCGTAAAAAAGAGCTAATAAAGCCTGTGACCTCAACCTGTTGGGCCAAAGCAAAGGAACTAATGTGTGCCGTTAACACTGCAGCAAAGCCCAGCTGTACACACTAAAACTCCTGGTGTTAAATTAACTCTGCTGCCCACAAAGTTTCCCACTTTGCAGTTACATTCCATTAAGCTCGCTCAATTCAGCGCTGAGCTCCACAGCTCATAAAGGCCGGAAACAGGAGATCTAAACACAGGAGGTTCTTTATGAGTTTAAAAAGGCTTTGATGACTCATTTTTAAATGAACTGTTTCTAAAAGTAACATTATACACTTGTATCATTATAGCCTGTTCTCCAAAATGGGCCAAAATCAGTCTTTTTCTATCGTCCATGCATCCGTGCAGCTAGGGGCGGCCGTGGCCTGGTGATTAGGGAGTGGCCCCAGGATCAGAAGGTTGCAGGTTCCAATCCCAGACCACTAGGTTGTCCTGAGGTACAGTTGAGCAAGGTACCGTCACCATCACTGCTACCCGGGCCATTCAATAGCTGCCCCCTGCTGCACGGTGTGTGTGTGTGTGTGGGGGGGGGGGGGGGGGGTACAGAGGCTGTATTTCGTTGTGTCTCACCGTGTGCCATACCGTGTGTCATTTCACAATGACAAGATTAGTCACTTTCACTTTTTGGTGATCTAGATCCTCTGACCATACAATCCCATTGTATGCAGAAGTATCGGCGCCCCCGGTCACGTGACTGTAACGGTGGCGGGGTGCGAGAGGGACGCCAACGCTGATGAGCTCAGGTGTGCTCAGTCAGAACAGAGCACCCTCTACCGTGCCCAAAACACGCCTCACCTGTGACTCAACTGTAAGTGCACCACTGGTTAGGATTCTTGGTTTGAATTGAACACATTGTAAAATAAATTAAAAAACTAAATATAAAATGAGACAAATAGTTACAGCACATATGTTTTAGGTTTTATTGTACAGTTTTATTTATTTATTTATTTGATAAAGAAAAAAAAATGATGCACTGGTGTTTAGGGTCACTGGTGTTACTGGGGTCACTGCACTGGTATTTAGGGTCTAGGCTCCAGAATCGGAAGAATCGTATTCTCTGAGTTACCCTTCAGATACCGTCCCCATCACCACTTCCCGGGCACTGGCTATGGCTGCCCACTACTGCACGGTGTGTGTGTATGTTAAATACAGGATGGATTTGGTTGTGGTTCACTGTGTGTTCAAATAGTCACTTTCACTTTAAACTCCAAGATGCCAAGCCAGGTCATGTGACTCGTAATAATTTAGCAAAATGCAAAAGTGCAAGAATGCTAATCACCTTAGCATTAAAAGTCAACTTTCATGGGTTTGAATGTTGTAGTTTCGAACCCCAGACCGGTAGGTTGCCCTTGAGAAAGGTAGTGTACCCATCAGTGCTCCCTGGATGCTGGATACGGCTGCCCACTGCTACTGTAAAATATAGAGGTTGCATTCGCTGTGTGCCATTCCCAGTTGTAACAGTCACTTTCACTTCACTTTCACTTCACTTCCATAAACGGTGAAGTGTGGATTTCCCAGTTGCTTCGAAAGAGAAGCAGAACACAAGCCTGGAAGAAACCTCATGTCCTGGGACACGTTTGTAACGCCGGCCGCTTGTGGTAGACGGCTCGGTTGGACAAACATTTATGTCATTTGTGGCATTTTCCTGGAGGCTTTTCTTCATCAGAAGAACCCCGTTCTGTTTTCTGTGATGTGGTAAACGTACAGAATTAGCAGAAGCTCTGCTCTGCTCTGCTGGAAGTGGATAAAACCCAGACTGAAAGCCTGTGGATTTCTTTCGGAGACTGACCTCAATGAGGGTCTATTCATGGGACGTATTTAAGTGCTTTACAGGAACTGATTAATTTGGAAAGCCCAGTGGAATCACAGCTTCAGCTTCAGATCACACGTCCTTGGCCTTCTAACCTACCTGGTATGATTCATCCACGAGAGAAAAATGAGTAAAGTTCAGACTTTACAGCTTCATGAGCGTAATAAACTGATTTACACACTCAGCTGCTTATCCTGACCAGGGGGTGGAGCCTACTTGCCCTATTTGCCCTGATAAGGCAAGAGTAACACCCCCGGAAACGGGTCCTCGGTCCATCATAGACGAGACACACTTATATATTAAGAACACAGAACCAACCCAGGCTGGGACTCGAACCCTTTCTGCAAGCCCTCGGTACCGATCACTCAAATAATCGACAAATTGGGCAGCGGCGGTCTAGTGGTACCGTCCCCGTTACTGCTCCCCGGGCACTTTCAATAGCTGCCCCCTGCTGCACGTGTGTGTGTGGGTGAAACGCAGAGGTTGAGTTTCGTTGCGTCGTGCTGTGATTCACAATGACAAGGATAGTCACTTTCACTTTTTTAATGATTTGAGCCATCAAACAAATGTAAACGATACTTTATAGCCTGTTTATGATTAACAGAGAGAATTTTCGCACATACTGGAAAAAAAGAGTGAACATTTTATTGCAAATTTTGAAAAACAACAAAACAATTCAATGTCTGCTGGAAGGAAACTGTTTTATTAGAGAAGTTTTATTTTGTACAGTTTTTAAAAAATCTAATCTTGAATTGTAAGAAAAACTGTTGCTTTGCTTTCTTTTATTCTGGATCTGTTTATCGGTAGAAATGTCATCTTGTGCATTTTTAAGAATGAAAATCAGAAATTGGGCACGTTTATCATTTTTTCCCAAACCGTTTTCAGATCTCTGCGTTTCTGGGTCTGTTTGCTGCACTGCTTGCGTTTTTATGACACATTAAACATCCCTCCTCCGACTGCAGCTAAAATCTTATTCCAAAAGTATTTCTTGCATTTTACTGACATCTGATTGCAGATTTTGCAAACACAACTGTAGTAATTATTCTTTAAAAATGGCTTCAGAAACAGTGCATTTTTGAGCCAAAGGTCAGTCTAAAAGGGTTTTGCACATTGAAGGAAAATTAATTTAATTTATTAATATATTTATATTTTAATTATTCACAAGAATTTTTTTTCACTCATATTTGTTAATATATATTTAATTATTGATTTATGTATACAGAAATGGCTGCACTGTACTCAAATTGTACTGTACATATAACAACAACTTCTTCTTCTTTTTCTTTCGGCTGCTCCCGTTTAGGGGTCGCCACAGCGATCAACTGTCTCCATTTCTTCCGGGCCTCTGCATCTTCCTGCTTCAAACCGACCACCTGCATCTCCTCTCTCACCACATCCATAAACCTCCTCTTTGGTCTTCCTCTTCTCCTCTTTCCTGGCAGCTCCATCTTCAACATCCTCCTTCCAATATAATCCTCGTCTCTCCTCTGGACACATCCAAACCAACGCAGCCTTGCTTCTCTAACTTTGTCTCCAAGATGTCCATCCTGATCTGTCCCTCTAATATACTAATTTCTAATCCTGTCCATCCTCGTCACACCCAACGAAAATCTCAGCATCTTTAACTCTGACACCTCCAGCTCCGCCTCCTGCCTTTTCGTCAATGCCACCGTCTCCAACCCATACAACATAGCTGGTCTCACTACAGTCCTGTAAACCTTCCCTTTTACTCTAGCTGGTACGCGTCTGTCACAAATCACTCCAGCCACTCTTCTCCACCCATTCCAACCAGCCTGCACTCTCTTCTTCACCTCTCTTCCACACTCGCCGTTACACTGAACTGTTGATCCCAAGTATTTAAACTCCTCCACCTTTGTTACCTCCACTCCCTGCATCCTAACCACGCCACTTTCCTCCCTTTCATTCACACTCATGTATTCTGTCTTTGTTCTACTCACTTTCATTCCTCTCCTCTCTAGAGCAGATCTCCATCTCTCCAGGTTCTCCTCAAGCTGCTCCCTACTCTCACTGCAGATCACAATATCATCAGCAAACATCATCGTCCACGGAGACTCCTGTCTAACCTCGTCCGTCAACCTGTCCATTACTACTGCAAACAAGAATGGGCTCAGTGCTGATCCTTGATGTAATCCAACATCTACCTTAAATGCATCCGTCACTCCCACTGCAGATCTCACCACTGTTACACTGCCCTCATACATATCCTGAACTACTCTCACATACTCCTCTGTAACACCAGACTTCCTCATACAAAACCACAACTCCTCTCTAGGCACCCTGTCATATGCTTTCTCCAAATCCACAAAGGCACAATGCAGCTCCTTCTGACCTTCTCTGTACTTCTCCATCAACACCCTCAGAGCAAACATTGCACCTGTGGTGCTCTTTCTCGACATAAAACCATACTGCTGTTCACTGATCCTCACCTCTTTTCTTAACCGAGCTTCTACTACTCTTTCCCATAACTTCATGGTGTGGCTGATCAACTTTATCCCTCTATAGTTACTACAGCTCTGTGCATCACCCTTATTCTTGAAGATCGGTACCAGTACACACAACAACAACAACAACAACAACAATAATCACAATAATAATAACAATCACAATTATAATAACCATAATAATTACAATAACAAAAATAATAATAACCATAATAATAATAATGATAATAATAATAATAACAATAATCACGACAACAACAACAACAACAATAATAATAATGTTTGTTATTTCTTGACATTTCCTTTTCTGTGCAATTTTTTGAAAAATATCTGTAATTTTTCCAAAACATTTATAATAATAATAATAATTATTATTATTATTATTATTTATGTTAGTTACTTATCTGTTTCTTTATAGAAAACATTTGTTTATTATATATTTTTATATTTGTCCCCTCCCTCCGGAATGGGAGGACTCTCTCTCTCTCTCTCTCTCTCTCTCTCTGTGTGTGTGTGTGTGTGAGTTTGTGTGTGTGTGTGTGTGTGTGTGTCTGTGAATGTGTGTGTGTGTGTGTGTGTGTGTCTGTGAATGTGAATGTGTGTGTGTGTGTTTGTGAGTGTGTGTGTGTGTTTGTGAGTGAGTGTGTGTGTGTGCGTGTGTGTGTGTGTGAATGTGTGTGTGTGTGTGTTTGTGAGTGAGTGTGTGTGTGTGTGAATGTGTGTGTGTGTTTGTGAGTGTGTGTGTGTGTTTGTGAGTGAGTGTGTGTGTGTGCGTGTGTGTGTGTGAATGTGTGTGTGTGTGTTTGTGAGTGAGTGAGTGTGTGTGTGTGTGTGTGTGTATGTGTGTGTGTGGGTTTGTGTGTGAATGTGTGTGTGTGTGTGTGTGTGTGAGTGTGCGTGTGTGTGTGTGTGTGTGTGTGTGTGTGTGTGTGTGTGTGTTTGTGTGTGAATGTGTGTGTGTGTGTGTGTGTGTGTGTGTGTTGTCCCTCTGAGCTGCAGTACCGACTCCAGCCTGAAGTCTCGCGGTGTTTCCGCTCCTCTTCAGACATCTTGCGCTTTTTTTCCGAGGCTGCTTTGCGGGATCGGTGGCGCGACACAACAAACCCGTCGGTCCGCGCGCGCGTGCTGTCCGGCGCCGTCGCGTGTCTTTGATCTGACCGCCGGCTGCGTCGCGCCGGCTTTGGGGTGGGGGGGCGCTTTTCTTTGATCTGTTGTTGTTTTTTTTTGTTTTGTTTTGGTTTTTTTTCCATCGACGGGGGAAGGGAAACAACGGAAGGACATGGCAACCCCAGCCGCCGTCAACCCCTCCGGTGAGTGAACGGTTTACGGTCAATGATCGATTATGTGATCGGAGGTCGTGACGTATTTCTCCTGCAACAAAGGATCGGGGACCGGGTGAGCATCACCCCTCCTCCTCCACCTCCACCTCCACCTCCTCCTCCTCCCCTTCTTCTTCCTCCTCTCAAAAAAATGCCCAGTTCTTGACAGCTGGGCAGTGCAGCTCTTAAGGGCATCATGGGCATCAAGTCCACGTCCAGTGGTGGCCTTGATGGACTTCATAAACCGTTGATGGACTTCATGTCCATGGTGCCCCAAGGCCTGGATTGCCAGCCTTTAGGGACTTTATGCCCCTGATGCCCATCAGGGCTGCATGGTGAGCTACTACATACAAATGCCCTGCCATTTCCAAGGCAACAACGTGCCCTGCTCCCCCTTTCTCCTTTCCCTCCAGGCTCTTCGTCTCTGCCGAGCTCTGGGACGCTCCGATCAGGAGCTCTTCGTCGCCTGTTGATTCCTGCATTTGTGAGAAAGGAAATGGGAGAAAAGGCTGATTTTGTGACTGTAACGCATTGAAACACGATCCTGGAGCTCTGATTGGCTTAAAAACTGATCGAGGCTCATTTGCATATTGCGGAAACCTGCAGAGACCGATATCGCTCGATGAATTGTTCGATTCCCTCAAATCGTTCAGCCTACTTGAGCTATTGTGAAGGAGCGGGACGTGCTTTGCCCTCTCCGGGCCACGTTGGTCACACAGCCAGGAGGTCCTGGGTTCGACTCCCAGGTTGGGGCGTCCTGGTCCTTTCTGTGGGGCAGCGGTGACCTAGTGTTTAGGAACAGGGTCCCAGGATCAGAAGGTCATGAGTTCGAATCCCAGACCAGTAGGTCGCCCTGGGGCACACTTGAGCAAGGTACTGTCGCCATCACTGGTGAGGGGTGATATTTGCACAGTGCTGTACATTTTAGGAATGGTTCTATTTTAATTTGAATTGATTAGTTTTTATTCTTTATTTCTTCATTTGTATTCATTTCCTTGTCCTTTTTGAAAATTTGAAATAACCCCAGTATTTTTTAGGATGTATGTAGGAATACACACTCCCTCCTTCACTCAGGTAGGCCAGGTGGAGGCTTTTATCTTCTTAAAACGTGTGATGAAGCTGAACGTATGAAAAGGCATCTTTATTTTATTAGCTTTTGAAAACGTTTCAAGTGGACGAATCGCATAGTCTGAGCCTCTGACTTATTCATGCTGTTTGCATATGTCACGGCAGTCACGATCGCGGAGGCATCTGTGGGCTTCTATTTTGGTCGAGTGAACCCAGTGTTCCGGCGTCGCTGTTTCTGAGCAAACAAGGCTGTAAAACGATGATCTCGCACCATTGGAGCCTTTTATTTCAGCGCCTGGAGCCAAATGCTTTTAACTCACAGCCTCACGCGGGTCGGAACGTCCGTAAAACTGCCAATACGGTCCGCCTTTGACCCAAGACTGGACACCGAAGGTAGACGGGATGCACGCGGGCGAATGAAAGTGAAAGTGACTACCTGCCATTGTGAAAACGCGGCACGGCACACGGTGGCCTAATGTTTAGGGACGAAGCCCCAGGATCGGAAGGTCGTGGGTTTGAATCCCACACCGGTAGGTTGCACAGAGGTACCCTTAGGCAAGGTACCGTCCCCATCACTGCTCCCCAGGTGCTGGAAATAGCTGCCCCATGCTGCACGGTGTGTGTGGGTGAAAAGCAGAGGTTACATTTTGTCCTTTCAACCATGCCCTTCTGTCACCAACCCATTTATGTCTCCGTCTTTTCAGCCCACAGTGAATAAGCCCCGCCCACTCAGCTGCTGTTATAAGGAGTGTCTCAGTTGCTTTTTTGCTTGAGACGCAAAACATGAGTCGAGTGTTCACGTATCGTCTTCCTCTTCGGAAAAGACGTGAAAAGTCTTTTTGAAAGCTTGAACTGTTCTTCTGAGTGAAGTGAAAGTGAAGTGAAAGTGACTGCCATCGCGAACACACAGCAAACGGTGAACCACAACGAAATGCATCCTCTGTATTTAACCCGCACACACCGTGCAGCAGGGGGCAGCAACTGGGGAGCAGTAACGGGGACGGTACCTTGCTGAAGGGTACCTTAGGGTAACCCACTGGTCTATTAGGACAGCTATACATAGTGTGTGTGTGTGTGTGTGTGTGTGTGTGTGTATACCAAATCACTTTTACTGATAAAACGTGCAGAATTTTTGGAAAGGCCACATTAAATCGTCTCAGTGAAGATGAAGTCAGTCAGTGACACATCCAATCTCACCGTGAAACGTGACCGTCTGTTAGAAGTGAGAAAGGTTTATGTTAGGACACCATTCTGTAATGACATTGCGAAGCATCTTCACATAAAATAAAGAGCAGCTCCGCATCACAAGTCTATAAAATAAGCCTTAAACCGTCTGCGTTTTAAAAGAACCCGTGTTTAGGAGGGTCTCAGACTCGGGCCCTTTATGGAGCTAATCAGTTTTGCATTATATCGGCTGCTTTTTTTATTTTTTTTTAAAGAGAAGGTCTTTTCTGTCCAGAGGCTGATTCAATGTGGGCCGGCCACTAACCAGAAGCAATACGTCAAGAAGAAAATGAAACTGACCGTTCGCTGGAACAGTGTTAGTGGAAAATGTCACAGAGCTCAGGGAGCAGAGGCGCCCGATTCAGGCGTGACATCACCAGGAAATCGGCCAAAGAGGTGATTCGGGGTGAACAGATTATCAGGAGTATTTATATTTCGATATCTGATACTTTCATGTACTTTTCTGCCGAGGCTGATGCATAAAATGTTTAAAAAATGCAGAAAGGATTAGCCATCAGGAAAAATATATAACTTGCACAGGACACATTTATTACAGTCGGTAAAAATTAAGAAAAATAAAGCCAAGCATCGCCAAAACACTTTTTTTCAAGCAAATATCTGCAGATACAGATACAAACATAAAAGAATGAATAAAAAATGCAGAAATGCAGAAAGCCCATCGAAGCACTGCTGTTTCAGCGCACTTGATTAAACTTAGATTAAATATCGGTTTTAAATATCGGCCCAGTTTGTCCGATACGACGTTATTGTCTGCTCGACTCCAATATCGCCGTTCGGCCTTCCGGCTGATTGGAAATCAGGATTAAAAACAGCGACCAGACTGTTGCTAGGCTGCAGAACCCCCCAAAAAACCACAACAGTGTCAGTGATTCACGGCTCCTTTCGCTTCCACTGACGCTGTTTTCCCCACCGGACAGTTTTCTTCTCCCGCCGCCTCATTGGAAATGCAAATGGGGTAAGATGAATAAAGAATGCCAGCGTTATTAGCACCTGGCCGAGCCGCCGAGCTGCCAAGCGCGATTTAGAATGCAGGAGAGGATTCTGGGAAGAGTCAGCTGTCAGGAGAGGAACTGAAGGACACTTTGTTTAAAAGTCAGCGAAGCTGCTGCTCGGCTTGCTGGAGCAGGGCCGCCTGTGACACACGCTCCCCGAACGCGGCACTCACGGCGGGACGAGAGGAACCAGACGTCTGACGGGCCTCGTGCCTCTAAAAGCCTCTCCGAATCATTACTGAATCTTTTATCAATTCTTAATGAGAGACCGACATTAAATATTTCTCATTTTCTGAAACGCTTGTCCTGATTATGGTCGCTCGCGGGGCTGGGGTCTGTCCCAGCTCTCATGGTGCGAAAGGTGGGACATCCTGGACAGGTCGTCAGTGCAGTGCGGACACACAGACACACCGAGGGGACGATTTAGCATCACCGGCATTTCTTTGGACGGTGGGAGGACACCGCCGCTCAGGAGAGCATGTCCACTCCGAATGGCTAGATTCAAACCATGAAAAGTGTCGATTCACTGTAAAAGAATAATATGTCAAAGTGTAAAACTTTAGCGTGTTTACAGTTTTACTATAAAATGACACAAAATTTGGTTTCAGTAAATGTAGGCATTTCTCGGAAGGCATTTCTCGTGCCATAAAGCAACGCGTGAATCCCCATAGTATTGAAAAACAATGCCTTATATGGAGGTGCTGAGGCTGTGTCACCGAGGATAAGCTCAGACTGAGTCCTACAGCATCTAGAATTAATATTGACATTATGATTCGCGAGGTTTTGAAGCTCGGAGTGGTTTAAGGGAGGATCTTTGTGTATCTAGGTTGCCAAATACCCGCCTGGGCTGGCGGTGCTCGCCTCGTTCGTCCTGTTGGGAATGGGGAAGGGCTGCGGGAACCTCTGTAGATACTGTTGATTAAGCACAGTGCGATAACGGTGTGTGTGTCTGGAAAACGTTCTTTCTATAGTGAACGGTAACGTACAGCGGCGTGGTGTGACGGAAAGACGGAAGGAAAAGCATATTTCTGGAGATGGATTTGATAAAGGAGTGTACACATTGCTCAAGCGACCAAACTCCTCAGCTCAGGCTGGTTTGACAGACTGAACTCTTATTTTGTAGTAGGTCTGCTATGTTACTGCTGTGGCTATTACGAGGGGTGTCGTGGTAGAACTGCGAAATCCTCGACGGGCTGCCAGGCTGGGATTCGAACCCAAAACCTTCTCGACTCCTGACCCAACGTGATGCCTGATGTCTAGCTACCAAATATCGTGGAGGTCTAGTGATTAGGGACGCAGCCACAGCATCCGAAGGTTGTGGGTTCGCATCTCAAACCAGCAGGTCCCCATCACTGCTCCCCGGTCTCTGGATGATTGGCTTCCCCGTCTGTGTTGTTTTGCTTGTGCTTTCACAAATAGTCACTTTCACTTACATCAAGAATTAAAGCAAGTGAAAAGAGCAGAATTATTAAACGAATCTTAATAATTATGATAAATATATATATATAGATAGTTGCGGTGTTGCTAGTGGAAACAGCTGTATTTATGATAATAATAATAATAATAATGACTAATAATAATAATAATAATAATAATAATAATACATGGTGGCGTTAAAGGATAACATCAATCTTGGTAGAATATTCCAATTTTTACATAAATCGAAAATGAGAAATTAAAATGGCTCACCGGGTCCATTACATCCAAGAAAGTGAATATGTAATAATAATCCCACGGTTTTAATAAATACTGTTAAGGCTTGTGATATTGTAACGTTTTTGTAGTTATTGTTATAAGCGGACTTTGTGTTTAGAGACTAAACCCAGTGTCTTATTGGTCTCGTTTGAAAGTTAGTAGCATAAGCGTGGTTGCCATGATGCCTTGGTTCATGTCGACCAATCAGAAGCCGTGTTTCTTTCTGGGTTCCATTCTTTAATCCGTGTTGCATGGTGTCAGCACCTCAATCGATGTTCAAATGGGACAAATAATGTGCTCAGAGAGGGCTAGCGAGGTCTCGCAGGTCTGTCCCGTCTTATTCAGTCGATGCAGATCGAGGAGTTTTCTCATGCAGGCGTCCAGCCATCCGTACGGCATTCACAGAGACACGGGTTTGTCCCCCGTGACTGCGAAGGGGTAAAGTCTCTGGCGCGAAAGCAGCAGGCCTGAGGGAGCGGGACCCGTCCCTGCGGCCTGAGACGTGTGGTATACGGGCCTCGTTGAATAGGAAAAAGACCTCGGGTCATCAGGACGGGCTGGGGGATGTGGAAAAGCAGCCGCGGAGACGTGACGCGAGCGGCGACGGAAAGGGAAAGCCGTCCACACCTTTCAGTCCCGCCGGGGGGATTAATGAGTTTGACCCGAGGGCTCTCGGCGCGGTTATGAAAGCATGGAGCGTATCGAGCGAGAGAAGCATGAACGAGAGGCAGAGCGTTTCCTGGCGCTCCTCGAGAGCTTGTTTATTCATAGGCATGTCCTGATCCAGCGTTTCTGCCCTCGTTCTCCTGCAGAATTCCTGTATAATTCACAGCGAGGCGCGTAAACAAAGTCGTTCAAGGTTTTACCGTGAAATGACTTCGCGAGGATTTCTTCCCGGTGATGCTGAACGGAATCGGCACTAATCTGTCCAGCTTGCAGGTGTCTTGGAGATTTTAAATGGGATGTTGGGGTTTTTGAGGACTATTTGGTCTCTGCATGTATCCCTCCACCCTGGTTAGTTTAGAAGGATAAAATGATTCAAATTATAACAAGCGTTTGACATGAAACGCATTGCAATAAGTGATTTAATTCTTTCAATTATGATCAGAAAGTGTCAAATTTGGATTTGTGGGCAGTGCTACATTAATGTATTACTCCAGATAGGAGAATGGGATTAGCCTCTCAGAAACACGGCCTCTGATTGGTCAGCGGACTCAACCGAAAGCACCAAGGAATGCCCAGTGAAAAGTGAAAGTGACTATTCTTGTCATTGTGAAAGCACAGCACGCATTAGACTTCTGCATTTAACCCATGCACACAGATACACACCGTGCAGCTATGAAAGCACCCGGGGAGCAGTGACAGGGACGATACCTTGCTCAAGGGTACCTCAGGGCAACCTACTGGTAAGGGGTTTGAACCCACAATCTTCTGGTCCTGTGGCCGACTCCCTAAACACTAGACCACCGCTGGTGGTGGCTGACAACCACGTTAACAACAAGGGTTTCCAGCATGGAGAAATGGATCAATAATCCCAGAATACGTAGCGGTTGGCTCATCATTAACCGTTTAGTCTCCAAAAAGACTAAAAGCTTCTGAAATCGACATTTCAGCAGAAAAACAGCACAAAGCCGCCCTTCTGCGCAGATAAAGTATATCTTTCACTGAGAGGTTTCTTTGTTTCATGAGAATGTACATCAGTCCGGGAAGGTTTCTGAATCTCTACCTGCCATATAGGTAATGTATGATCAGTTGTCATGGAGTTTTGGGTATATACAAGCTTTTGACCGGCATGAAAAGGGATTTAGTTGAGTGTTTAAACGGAAGTTTTAAGGAAGTTATTTCGATACTTGCGAGGAAATGCGTACGATTAAGTCTTTGCTTAGATAAGAAAGCTGAAATATTTCTAGATGAATCCAGTTTAGTTAAAAAACACTTTTAAGGCGCACGTTTTGGGTGTTATCATCTGTAATTTTACATGTATTAATGGACATTCTAAAACATCAAAAAATAAGTGTATTATATGTCTGCATAGATTTTAGCAGCAAATTAAATTAGCTTAAAAGAAGTGATTTGTCACCTTCTCAAGTTCTCAAGTTCTCGCTTTTACAACTGTTGTTCACAAAGCAGCTTTACAGAATCCGGGTTCGAGCCCCAAGTGAGTCCACCGAGGGCGACAGAGGCAGAACTCCCCAAAACTGGAGGAAGAAACCTTGGGAGGAACGAAGACTCAAAAGGGGATCCCGTCCTCCTCTGGTCCACAGCGGAAATAAAGAAGGAAAAGAAAGTGAAAGTGCCTTTTACAAGTCAATAGATTTAGCGATGAGTTCTGGTAAAGTATGAGTTACAATTAAAGGGTCCATTAGAGTCTGTGATTGGAAGTTCTTCTCTATTATTAACCAATACCAGCTTCTCAGACTGCAGCCTAAAACTGTTAAGGCAGCTGAAGTACCGCAGTGGACCAAGCTGTGGTTTATGTTCAGTGTTGATGAGGTTGCCAGTTGCAAACGTTGTATTTATGCTCCTGAATGACCTTCAAGTGGATCAGGTCACCTGTACAAGTGTTTCCCAAAATACTACTTAATTTGGGCTCAGCTCTGACTCATGGACTCAGTGGCCTATGAATGGACAGACAGACAGACAGACAGACAGCACCACTTCCTGCATTTTACCCCCCTGTAAAGTGTACTCGGGCTTGCTGAGCTTGATGTTCGTTAGATCTGTGAGCTTGTAAAGTTAGTCACCCTGTTAATTCAGTGAACCCTAAAGGGTCAAACATTAACTTTATTTGGGGTCGTCGCATGGGTCATCGCATTATACTGTAACTGTGCAACGTGCTGAAAGGTCGGCCATGAGGTAGTTGTTGGTTAGCCTATTGAAACACGACAAAACACATTTATTTTTAACTTACTTTCCTCTACTTCGCATATTTCAGACCTGATACAGGAGCTGAGCTTGAATTTCTTCACCAAAGAAGGTCATTCTTTTAGGGGTCTAATGGGTCTTGCGCGGTTGTTAGGGGTCCCAGTTTCTCTTTCTCTTTTAGTTCGTTCCGCTTTGTTTTTTAGCTTGCAGACCAATAAAAGGCAACTTTGGGGTTGCCTTGTTGGTCAGTCAGCCCCTGTTACACTATTTTCTTTATTAGAACCGAATCAATTGCTCTTTTGGGGGTGTGGTATCTTCTAAGGAAACCTGGTGGAGGTTAAATCGACTTGTGAAGGGATTTTGTGTTGATTTGGCTTAATGTACGTGATACCAGACCATTATGGGCTTCAGTGTCATCGCCAAAATGTTTTGGGTTTATTTTAATAAAAAATAAATACATTTAAAACTGAAAATGAAATCTCAAGATGCCACAGATTTAATTCTTTTTTTTTTTTGGACTAGACAAAAATAAAAACGGCACAATTGGACTTTCACAGTGTAGATTTTGCGCAAACTGTTGCAGACGGTTGATCCCCCCCCCCGCCTTCGTTCCTGGATTGTTTATTTATGTATGCTGTGGACGGTAGCTCGGCGTGATTGGCGGCCCCCGGCCCGTCCCGGACTGCCGGCTCTCCTGTCAGAACTGCGGGAGTCCTCTTGTAGTTTGCTTTTGAAGTGAAGTTTGTATAAAGACGAAGGCTTGCACCTCATAAATGAATGAACAAGGCCGGTCTGCACGCCAGCTCTTTCCTCCTCGAGCCGAGAAGAGGTGCTACACACACCGCATCAAATATTAACGCCGTTTCGAGTGTGTTCGGGAGGGGGGTTGGTGTTTTAGGGGGTTTTGTTGAGCTTATCAGTTGCAGTCGACTAGAGGCGGTGGAGCGTGAGTTTCTTTTGCATGGTCCACGTACGTGTAGCTGTAGGCCTATCCATGTTTCCCCCCAGAAAACAACTTGGGCAAGACCCTCCGGGCTTCTGCCTGAGAGTGTGTGTGTGGGGATGGAATGGGTTGGGGGTGGGGACGTTAAGGGGTTGCTTTGAGTGGGGGGGTGTAGCGGGGGTCAGGCGGAGGGGGTTGGTGGGGTGCTAACAGGGGGAACACATGGTGTGAGGAGGCCTCCACGGGACAAAATGAGATTTCACCACAGTATCAGGCAAAAGCCAGAAACCAACCCCGTATTAAACTCGGAGTCAAGGCAGGCTTTTGGGACGAGCTTTTCTTTCCAACAGAAGTTGATTTCGTCCACCGCCTTTATTACAGTGTCTTCTCTTTCCTGGAGACCCACGACAACGCTGGGTGATTTTTCCTTCTTCTGCTGAAGTTCGGTCTTAAGAATCTTCTCACCATCCGAGTTAATCCCGGTCGATAATCCCCTCCTCCACGTCCAGTTTGGAGGTTCCAGTGTTTGTCTTTTGTGTCTGATTTCTTTTCTCAGTAACGGCTTGTTGAAGAGAGACACGTCTCGCGGACTCGTCTTCTCACAGCAGAAGAAGGGACACAAACGGCGTGGACTTTTTCACTCAAGTGGAGCTTTAAGTGCTGATTGTTGAGAGCCGGACCGCTCGGTTCTGATCGTCATGCGCCAGCCTTGTGTGGATGTTAGGGGTTCTCTTGTTCTCTTTTTATCCCTTCTTTTTTACTTGCTTTCCATCCGCTTCCTTATAAAGGGTGTACGAACTTTTATGTAATATCCAAATTCAAAATTAGACAAATTGATGATGTGTGTGTGGCAGCTGAGGTGGTAGTTGCCTGTCAGGATCATAATATCACCATTATACTTCTTTTATGATTTAGTTTTGTCGCCTCCGCTGCTATGCTGGGTGCTTCATCTTGATAAACTGCTGCTACAGATCCATGAAAATTATTATTATTGTTTTTGTGACACTCAGTTCATGAGTTTTCTGCTTTATTTTGCAAACATTTGGAAATCCATAGGTTCTGACACTTGAACTGGGTTTACGCTCTGCGGTAAACATGTGTTTAGAAGCAAGAAAAGTGTGGTTTTCCATGATACGGGCCTTTAAATAGACCAGAAATAGACGCAAGACTATCCAAAATCATTCAGAAGATACGATTCCTTATTAAATAATGAAAAAATAAAGTGAAACACAAAATGGGTATAAAGGTGAATATGTACACATGCTAAAATTAGATTAGATTAGCTGTGTCATGAATAGTCACTTTCACTTTCATTGAGTACACCCAATGAAGTGCAGCCTTTCACCAAAAATGTTAAATGAGTGTAAAGTCAGTTTACAGTACAGTGTTATAGACGTGATGAAGTTTGTAATTACAGTCGTCTGTAGAAATATTCAGTAGTTTGGATGTTCAGTTCCCTGCGATGGCTGGCGACCTTTCCAGGGTGTGTCCCTGTCCTGCGCCCTGTGTGAGCTGATGGACGAGAAAATCCCGCGAATTCTAATTAGGGAGCAAGCGGCCCAGAAAATGGACTCTCGACTGACTGACTGTGGCTGTCTAGTTCAAATCAATTATGCTCGACACTGACAAAAATAACACTAATAGGATTTTGTCCTAAAGTGCGAGACATACAGGAGAGCTTTGTCCCCAATTGAGTGTCTGCCAGGAGACTGTCCCCTGAGTGTGGAAGTCAGTCAGACGGTGCAAATACTGATGTACATATGTCACCATGAAAGCCTCCAGCGGCTGGATTCCAGGACCAGAAGGTCGTGGGTTTGAATCCAGGACCAGTAGGTTTCCCTGAGGTACCTTTAATCAAGGTGACGCCTCTGCCACTGCCCCTGGGTAATTGAACATGGCTGCTCTCACAGGTGGTGGGAGTAGAGGCTGCATTTGTTGCATTTCACTTCTAATTTGAAGATGAAAATAGCCATTTATCTATTCTCTGTTTCATTACTGTCTGAGCGTTTCATGATGAATAGATCTAATAGAAAAAGTCTAATCTTGTTTATTTAATGTAGTTTAACACAATAGATTTGCACATAAGGTCCTATACTACAAGAACGAGTTTAAAATAGTTTAATATTGCATCAAAACCTTGTAAATGTAATTCTTTATTCCTGTCTAACGACTCTTATGCAGCTCGGACGCTTGTGACGCTTTTTCATGTAGCATACCGGACTGCTTTTATGAGACAGCGTAGCGCAGCCAATCAGAAACGAGCTAATTAGCATATATCGGTTTTAACCCTTGGAAAACTCAGGCGTATTTTGACTGTTTTGGCTTTAGGAGCTCACAAACATTGTATCCTTTCATTTGTACAAAGCTTTGGGGTAAAGGATCGTCTGCTTGATGTTTGTTTGTTTGTCTGTTTAAGGAATCACTCGTAAACACACAAACCTGGAAAATAGGATGGAAAAATGTAAATTATTTTTTTTAACTTAAACAAATTTGTACATTTGTAAAAAAAAGCTGTTAATAAAGTACACAGGATATGAAACTTCTAGATGTAAATGCTTAATAAATTATTTTTCTTTTTTCGTGTATTAGTATTTTTATCATGATAACCAATAATAATACTACTAATAGTACTTCTAATAATGAGGGTTATTATTATTATTATTATTATTATTATTATGAAATATTAGTATCATAGTATACTAATATTTTTAGTCATTATAATCAATGAATTAAATAATACTAATAACAATAATAATAATAATAATAACAACAATATAATAAAGGTAAATAATTATATGATTATGACGATGAGATTATTATTATTATTATTATTATTATTATTATTATTATTATTATTATGAAACCTATTAGTAGTATAGTATTTGTATATTTATCATTTCTACTATTGCCAATACTACTAATAATATGATTAATAATAACAGTAATAATATTAATAATAGTGATGATGATTATTACTAATTTCACCCTGACTGCTGGTGGTATCTGTCCTTTTTCCAAGCTGTGTTGGGGAAAAGCTGCACGTTTGTGTGAAATTCCTTGAAATGTGTTTGGATCTGTTCCCGGGACGTCCGGGGGGCGTTAGCGGCTTAGAACACTAACAGGCTTTTAATGCCAGTGTGTTCTCTGCTTTAGAGATGAAGTACGGATCTGCTAGGACCGTAGCCATGGCAGGCGCTGTGGCTGGACAGGTGAGGATGGCGGGCACCATGCCAGGACGAGGGGGCAAGAGGAGGTCAGCAGGGTGAGTGACGTCTCTGATGAAACTGAAATTTGGGATAAATTGTGGTTTTGGATTTTCTTCAGTTTAATCCATTCTAGAGAAACTGAATATCTTCCAGGTTTGGAGAACGGAACCAGACGTCTGTTTCGAGAAGATTTAGGACTATAGCTAAACTTATTCATGGTGGAGGGATACATGGGAGGCAAAATAGTCCCCAGATTTATTTTTAAACAGACTTCCCTACCATCATCAACAACCCGCATTAACACTCAGATATTTTTGGGTTTTGAGAGGATAGCGCTAAGGGTTAAAGTTCTCCATCTAGACAGAGGCCGTCAGATGGACTTGTGTCCATTTTTCCAAATTAAAAGTCCCTTGAGAGTTCAAGTTCATTTTAAGGTGGGTTACAACGTTGGAGCTCCTGAAGAGACTGAACTCATTTTCCTTCTAAAAACTTTGTTTCTCTTAAATAATCAATGGGCTGTATTTCTGTTGGAGACGTCTGGTTCCATTCGCCACCAATTTTAAGAAATCGGAGGCAGTGAAGAATCCAAACCACACCCACTCTGAATGACCGTCCCATGAAATAT
>CM029380.1:2062109-2114609 GCA_017165825.1 Hepsetus odoe | reverse complement strand
AATAATATTTTATATTAGTAATATTTTTGTTATAAAAAAATTGCTTTTTCTGGTTAGAATTATTTCCATAATAATTATTATTATCTGTTAATTATCAATGTTATTATTATTATTTTTATTATTAATATTATTTAAAAAACAGGAATGGACAATATTAACATTATTTTGGGACATTATTTTGGTTTAGTTTTAAAAGGTTTTCTCCAAACTGTTGACCCGGTGGTAGGTTTCAGGTAGACCTTTAAACCTGACGTCAGGATTAGCAGCCTGTTCCGTTGTTCTAATAAAACCCCGTCATTCTTTGTCTCCCTTCAGAGAAAACCACAGTGAGATCGAGCGGCGCCGGCGCAATAAGATGACGCAGTACATCACCGAGCTGTCGGACATGGTGCCCACCTGCAGCGCGCTGGCCAGGAAGCCGGACAAACTGACCATCCTGCGAATGGCCGTCTCACACATGAAGTCCATGAGGGGGACGGGGAACACGTCCACGGACGGAGCGTACAAACCCTCCTTCCTCACCGAGCAGGTACGTTCCAGAAGACGGCCAGGACTGAAACTCGGCTGGAGCTCCTTGTGTTGCCCTGGCAACAGGAAGTGTTGGTGTTAAGTGAGGGTGGATGGAAGGATGGATGGATGGAGCCATATCCTTTCTTCCTTCCTCTGAGCCACTTAACTACTGATGACTGTGGATCCCTCCCATCCAGCCTTCCTTCCTTCCTTCTTTCCTTCCTTGCCACTTGGTAAGAGATGGTGTTGGAGCCCATCCATCCATCCGTTCTTCCTTCCTTCCTTCCTTGCCTCTTGGTGAGAGATGGCGTTGGATCTATCCATCCATCCATCCATCCATCCATCCATCCATCCATTCTTCCTTCCTTCCTTGCCTCTTGGTGAGAGATGGCGTTGGATCTATCCATCCATCCATCCATCCATCCTTCCTTCCTTCCCTCGTTTCAATTTGGCAAGAGATGGTGATGGAGCCCATCCATCCGTATGTCCATCCATCCATTATCTCAACTGCTTAGGCTCTGCTCATGGGCCTGTCTCACACACACACGCGCACACACACACCAAACTCATCGTTTTTCTTTACTTGACTGTTTTCCAGCCTCTCTTTGTCCCTTCCAACAAAAACAGGCTGTATTTGTTTCTGTGCCATTAAGAATAAAGTGATATGATTATGTAAATGACCTCTGTTTTTATTGGCTGGCATTTCTTGTGCTAAAGCTAAATCCTGACATCAAACCTGACACTAAACATCTGGCAGACAACAAAATTGGGCGAGTTGTTGGTGCAGGTATATCATTTTGCAGAAAAGGGAAATTTTAAACATGACACGGCACCAAAAAAGATAACAGGACACGCCAGACGAGTTGACGAGGACAGGATAGGACATCAGGGACGGTCTCAGTAATTACCTGCTGGATCAGTTTTAGTGGAAGCCTGCTAAGTAAACCTGACAGCAGCCTGTTTCCCTTTTTTCGCAGGAACTGAAGCACCTGATCCTTGAGGCGGCCGATGGCTTCCTGTTCGTGGTGGCGGCGGATACGGGCCGCGTGATCTACGTCTCGGACTCGGTGGCTCCCGTCCTGAACCAGCCGCAGTCCGAGTGGTTCGGCAGCACCCTGTACGAGCAGGTCCACCCAGACGACGTGGACAAGCTCCGGGAGCAGCTCAGCACATCCGAAAACTCAATGACCGGTGAGAGTCGCCGATGAGATCTTAGATCTTAATGTGTGCTGATGTGTGCTAATAACAATTAATAGTTATTAATATTTTATTATTTAGTAATAATTAGGACTTTTTTACGGATGCATTGTTTGCACAGAGTAAAACAGGTAGATGTTTTTTATGATATGATAAAAGAAAACAACGTAATAGTTTGGCAAAGAGACTTTCAAAAATTCTGAAAAAATGAAAAAATGGCAAAAACACTGGAGGGACGCCCTGATGCAGCATCAAATAAATGGTTGATGCTCGAGTGTCAGTTCATCACATCAGCTCAGAGCTGAGTAAATGAGACTGACCATGAAAGGGGAGCTTAGACGGAGACGACCTGATCTTTAAAGCTCATCTTCATCTTTTATTGAGCAGTGCCGGGGGTCTGACCTTAACTTATCAGCTGATGAAGTTGAGAGGCTGCGGTTTGATGAGGTTTGCATAGAAGAGAGGAAAGAGCAGGCGGCGTTACCCGAGCAGAGCTTTTTAGCTGCTTTTCTCCGAGCTGGCGTGATCAAGGTGGAGTGTTCACCTGCAGTTAATACACTTTGGATCCAGGGCGGCCCAGAAGCTCCACTTCCTTTCTGTATTTTGACCGACGCTGTGAAATATGAAGGCTTTTTGATGCTTAAATCCTCCGTCGGTTTCCATTAGGTACCCTTGAGCAAGGTACCGTCCCCATCACTGCTTCCTGAGCACAGTCGCACAGCCTGGTGTGTGTTCACTGCTCGTGTGTGTGTGAGAGCCTGTAATGGAAATTCATTCATTCTTTCACTCACTAGAGGGCAGTATGAACACACAAAATCCTCTTTCAGCCTGTCGGGGCAGGATTCCTGCTCCGCCATGGCAGCACATTACTCTAATGAAGTTATGCTAATGTGGTTAACGAACGTAATGAGGTGCACATTTGCATATGCAGATCAAATTGTTCATTTCCAGCTTTGTGTTTGTGTCGCATGTTTCCCTGGTTGGCGTGCACTTTTTTTTGCCCCGTTGGCGTCTTTTGCAACATTGCTCTGCTCAGCGAGGAGGAAAGGGTTAATTAGACCCACTTAACTGCAGCAGACGCTCCCTCGTTTCTTTCTGTTTATATGGGGAACGCAAAAATTCTCTTTTCTGCCTTTCAAAATGTTTTGGAATATTGAGCAGATGGAACAAGTGTTTTACTGACAGGCTGCAAAGTGTCTAAAGGTACCGGGTTCTAGATAAAGGGGTTGTGCTCAGCGTCCAGCATCAGCAGTAAACAAATCCCCTGATCATCTGGAATCATCTGCACCTGGTTCTTTACTGCTTCATGTCTTCAGTTAGACGCTTTGTTCTGCTTGAAGGTTCAGACGTAGATCACTGTGTGGATTAACCAACACAGAACTATCAAACTGCTCAGGTACAGAGACTGGACTGAAAATGAGAGACAACAACACTGTCCTTCAGGAAGATCTGGAGAACTGCTCAGGTACAGAGACTGGACTGAACATGAGAGACAACAACACTGTCCTTCAGGAAGATCTGGAGAACTGCTCAGGTACAGAGACTGGACTGAACATGAGGGACAAAAACTTTCACTGTTTTGCCGCCGGTTCAGTGGAATTGTCTCTTTAAAGGCCCCGTTTAAAGAGTTTGTAGAAATGGTTGTGTACAAATAACGTGACCAGTTTGGTGTTGGTGCTTTAAACCCATAACATCACAAGTGGCTCCGGCTCAACACGTCTCCAAAACATCTGGATCCATTACCGAGCATAGAGCAACGGTTTTGTGGACGTAACTGTATTCTAGATGCAGCAGTGATTAGATAAACACTTTTTTTTTTTGCTTAAATATCATTTTTTGTTGTTGTTGTTTGGGAGAGTTGTGTGCTTTTCGGGCAAAACTTAGATTTCTGGCTGCTGTTTATCAGATGATTGTAATGATCAGACACTAGAGGGCGCTCCTGGGATCTATTTTTCCCCAACTTATAAATTGTAATTATTTCATACCCTTATTAGCAAGGATTACTGCCACACAGGAAAACATTTCAGAAATGCATCAGTTTTGTCTGCTCTAAGGTGTGAATCCAACAAATGAATAAATAAATGAGTTTTTGCTTTCCAAATTTAAGACACTAACTAACTTTGCATGAAAATGGTTTTTGGCTTTTCTCATCAATTCTTTGAGGACTCAGAAGTGCCCTCTGGTGTCAGTGGACGTGATGAAGAACCCTCCTGAAGGTTTAACCAATAGGAAAGCTTGAGTTTCCAAAAGTACCTGGATACCATTAAAAAAAACAGGTGAAAGATTTCAGCTTGGATAATGTTCTATGAAGAACTTAACAATGAAGCAAAGCAGGACTTATAGTGCAGCACAGCACAGTTAACTACATAAATCTAAACAAAAATGAAGCAAAAAATGAACTTTATTCAATTTTCAGAGCAAAAAAGTCGATTCACTTGGATGGATTCATCATTCATCTTTTTCGGCTCCTTGATCACCTGGATTCAAAAATAAGTATTAACTACAGCCATTTCCATCCTTTAAGTAAAATCTTCAACCATCTGGCCTTCAGCGTTCCTCTCCTTGACACCATGCCTACCCATCACCTCCTCATCACCTCTGTTCCTTCACCAACATGACCATTAAAATCTGCACCAATCATCACTCTCTCTCCCCTGGGTACACTCTCTATCACTTCATCTAACTCACTCCACAATTCTTCTACCTCCTCCATCTCACATCCATCTTATGGAGCATAAGCACCAACAACATTCATCATCACACCTTCAACTTCCAGCTTCAAACTCATCACCCTCCCTGACACCTTCTTCACCTCCAAAACACTCTCCACACACTCTTCCTTCAGGGTAACCCCTCCCTCATTCCTCCTTCCATCCACACCATGGTAGAACAGTTTAAACCCTCCTCCAAAACACCTGGTCTCACTACCCTTCCATCTAGTCTCTCACTCACAGAAGATCAACCTTCATTCTCTCCATCATATCAGCTCATTCTCTACCTTCACCAGTCATGCTGCCAACATTCAGAGTTCCTCCCTCACTTCCACTCTCCTCCACTTCCTTCTCTCCTCCTGCCTCAGGACATGCCTTCCTCCTCTTCTTCTTCTTCTTCTGCTCCTTTGACCAACAGTAGTCCAATTTCCACCTGCCCCCTGTGGACTAACAGCACCGGTGGCGGTTGTTGCTAACCGATCCGGTATGGAAGTCTCCTCATTATTCACATATTGTTTTGGCCGTAGTTTTCCACCGGATGCCCTCCCTGACGTAACCCTGGCTTGTGCATCCCTAGTGACTGGTTACATGTACACTCCACACTAAAAACCCAAAAAGGTTCTTCTAAGATCAACAGATTTTAAAAAACTTTTGTGACCAAATGGGTGTGACCGCTCTGTTTATACGTGAAGCATTTTTGATTTGGCTGTTGAGATCCTTCCGACCACATTTTCCCTAACATCCCTCACATGCGGGAAGAGGGGCGTAATCCCGAGCCCATAATCCCCACAATGTGACGTCTGACTAATCTGATGCTGAGATCTGAGCCTGGTGCTCAGTGTGAAATTCAATTAAAGGGCCGTCCATAAACAACAGTCACGTGTTTGTTTTGTTCTCGGACCGCTCGTCCATGCCCGTCTCTAAAGGACCGTCCTGCCAAATGGAAGAACACACAGTGCCACAGTCGGTTATGTTCGATGGTGGCGGGGTCCCAGTTGTTGCCGTAGCTCAATAAGTTTGGATTAAAAGAAGGTCGGGAAGTAGACGCTCCGGGATCGGGGATCATCGGCTCTGTTATGATTCAAGAACGTCAATTTATCCGACTCCAAGAGGTTCTTTCATCGTCGGTCTTGGCTCTAGACAAACCCGGATCATCAGAAAAGGCCACAGTTTGTCGATTCCCCACCAAGAGGGGGTATAAAAGCATCAGGGTCTAAGTCGTGGTGGATATTCTGTCCCGGGACGCCGTCGCATCTTCTGTCCCACACATTCGCATTTTGCTCTCTTTAATACTTTTACTGTTGAACCTTTTTGTAATAAGTGAAAAAGTGAAAGTGACTATTCTTGTCATTGTGAGAACCACAACGAAATTGGACTTCTGCATTTAACCCATGCACACAAACACCAAAGCGCCCGGGGGCAGTGACGGGGACGGTACCTTGCTCAAGAGTACCTCAGGGCAACCTACTGGTAAGGGGTTTGAACACGCTGTAAGATTTACCTCGCTCCCAGATAATTTCTAATACCCCATGATCTGAAGGTCATAGGTTCGAATCCCAAACTAGTAGGTTGCCCTGAGGTGCTCTTCAGCAAGCGTCCCCATCACTGCTCTTCGGGTGCTGGATATGGCTGCCCACTGCTGTAAGTTAAATACGGAGGCTGCATTTCGTTCACTGTGTGCCGTGCTGTGTTTCACAATTACAAATGGTCACTTTCACTTCACTTTCACTTGATTGGGTCTGTCATCTGCAGCCCAGACTATAAAACAATCAAAGAGAGCTTCATCCAACCTCTGAAACTTATAAATGTTGGAACATTGAGGGTTTCTCACAAGTCCTGAGCTGCTCATCACAATGCAGCTGCAATGTTCCAACGCACTGATAACTTTTAGGCTTATTACTCTGGGTGATAATCTTATTGTTTAATTGGAGTCAGATATTTATAACCTGTCCGACTATTCATGAGTAGTAATGTGAGTACTGAGGGTTGCTCCAAAAAAGCCCTACACTTCTGCCTCCTTTAGGTTCCATGCAACCATTGATCATCACAAGCAGATGGAGATCATCTGCAGCGTTTATATCCACAACGGAGGAATCTTTACAGGTTTAAGATGAAAAAAAGTCCCTTTTCATTCCATTTTTTAAGGCCTGCTGTTCCCGTAGTAGGTCCAGATAAAATATTGAAATGTTCTTGATGAGGTTTTGATAACCTCATATTTTTCAGTGATGAAACGAACCAGCCAAGGGATATTTTTTCCCTCCTTTGCTAATGTGTCTTCGGCGGAGGAGTGTTATGTATTGGCCTCTCATGCATAATTGATTAAGAGTGATTTCGTCCTGCCTGCTAGCTAACGTTAACTTCTCTCCAGAGAGAGAAATGATGCTCAAGTGATCGCTGGATTCTCGGCTGTCATCCATCAGCCCACTCCACCCCCTGCTTTCCAAAGTTCCACACCTCATGTCCATAACTCCAGGTTTGAGGCTGGCTGGAAGCTCTGCTGCCTTCTAGAGCTTAAAACATCACTTCATCTGCAACAGTTTTTCAGTTTTCTGTCACTCTGACAGACTGTAATGACGCTCAGGAGGCGACGTTGATGTTGTAGATGTTGCTCTCTGCCATGCGGAAATGGCTTGTCAAACCAGAGAGGAACCGAAGGGGACGTACTGGTAAGACTGTTTGATTGGCAAGCAGGTGGACTTCCATCATTTGGTTCAATTTTAATTAACGAATCATCATTCAGCTTCGCAAATATTGTAGTAAGTACTTTAGTACTTCATGATTGTCTCGTTAACATTGAAGTTTAAACCAGGAAACGCAGCTAATTGTCTTAGCCAAGATTTTATTCGTCATCATGATCTTGTTTTGCTGTTTTGTGGTTGCTAATGAAGATCGATCTGTTCAATTGGTGTTTTATTTTAGCGTTCTTCATTGAAGGACATTTTACTCCCCTGTGTTTTCATCTGTCATGTAGAAAGTGGCTGCTGTCTAAATATTTAGCTTGGCTGTTATCGGAGCTCTGGGATATTTGTTTTTTTTTCTTTTTTTCACCATGTCCTTTTCTCGAATAATAATGATCTGCTTGCACACAGAACCGCAGGATGAAGCCAAGAGGAAACAATGGATGATTGTGTGCCAGTGTAGACCAGGGTGTGTATTTGTGCAGAACCAGGGAAGGATCCTCAGCTGGTAGAAAGCTGGTTTCTCTTCTCCGAGACACTAATGAGCGGAGAAGATGCCCGACTGCAGCCTGGAGTGGCAGGAGGTTCCTGTTTCTTCCTCGAGGCCTGGTGGGTCCAGCTCGGACACCTGCCCCATGCAGGCGACCTGTCAGATCTGAGGCTGATCCGACTCTAGCAGGAGAAACGGAACCGCTCAGGGATGTTCGAGGCTTAAACTGGGCTACTGACCAAAAGAGTGAGATGGAAAAGGATAAACTGGAGAGCGGATGCTTTATTTTATATTTCTGTTTATTTTAACGAATAAACTGCAGTTAATCATGTTTTTTGGCTTCAACATCTACTACTTTCGGCTGCTCCCGTTTAGGGTCGCCACAGCAGATCATACATCTCTATTTCTTCCGGTCCTCTGCATCTTCCTCCTTCAAACCGACCACCTGCATGTCCTCTCTCACCACGTCCATAAACCTCCTCTTTGTTCTTCCTCTTCTCCTCTTTCCTGGCAGCTCCATCCTCAGCATCCTCCTCCCGATATACTCCTCGTCTCTCCTCTGGACACGACCAAACCAACGCAGCCTTGCTTCTCTAACTTTGTCTCCCAATCGTCCAACCCGAGCTGTCTTTCTAATATACTCATTTCTAATCCTGTCCATCCTCGTCACACCGAAAATCCGAAACCTCCAGCTCCGCCTCCTGTCACCACTGTTTTGGCTTCAATATATTAAATAATAAGTAGTAGATACTGGATGCTATTAAATCTAAACAATATACTATACATTTACATTTACGGCATTTAGCAGACACTCTTCTCCAGAGCGACTTCCGTGTCCTGATTACAGGGACAGTCCCCCTGGAGACACTCAGCGTTCAGGGTCTTGCTCAGGGACCCAGTGGTGGTAGCCGGAGATGGGATTTGAACCTGGGACCTCTTGAGCCATAGGCAATTATCCTACCACTAGACCACCACCACCCTAAACATGAATATTTATCTCCATTTTTTAAGTTGCAGTTATTAAATAACACACTATTTTAGTATTTCTTGTAGGATAGCAGTAGTTACTAATTCATTTATAGTAAATACTGAATAATTCATAGTGGATACTGAATGATTCATAGTGGATACTGAATGATTCATAGTGGATACTGAATAATTTAGATAGTGAGTAATTCGTAGTATTACAAATAGTAAGTTCAAACGGAAGAATTTGCAGTAGGTACCGTATGATTCATAGTGGATACTGACTGATTCATAGTGGATACTGAATAATTCATAGTGGATACTGAATAATTCATAGTGGATACTGAATAATTCGAAGTGGGTACAGAATAATTCATAGTGGATACTGAATGATTCATAGTGGATACTGAATGATTCATAGTGGCTACTGACTGATTCATAGTGGATACTGAATGATTCATAGTGGATACTGAATGATTCATAATGGATACTGAATAATTTAGATAGTGAGTAATTCGTAGTATTACAAATAGTAAGTTCAGACGGAAGAATTTACAGTAGGTACCGTATGATTCATAGCAGTCATGCATAATTTACGATAGATATTGAATTCTTCATGGTGGATACGGAATAATTTGTAGTAGATACTAAGTGGTGAAGATGCTGCATCTTATGCAACTTGAGTTACGAGGACGTCTTGGCCGACATTTTGGAAAATTCCCCTCTTATTAGTTTTGCATCCCTGGGTTGAAAATGAAGACGCCAAGCACATCAAACAGCCTCGGATCTGATAACTGGCTGGGGGTCAGGGCTGTCGATGACTCCAGCAGGAGGTTCAGCCAGTGCCCTGCCTCGCCGTGGTTTCTGTTCCCCGTCTCATCTTTTGTTCCCTTCCTCTGTTGCCAGGATATGTCTTTGCAGGAGAACGGGGGAACTCGCTCCAAAGCAAACCCCACCTGCAGAGTCTCTTCCCAGGGAAACGGTGAGGTCCAGCCATCTCGACCCCGGCTGGACCCTTCAACAACAAGCCACCGTGTTAGAAGATCATAAACACGGGCGCTGCTTACTCATCCCACTCCAAACAAAAGGAAGGGGCGCTGAACGATTGCTCAAATTTACCGTAACTTCCCTCCTAGTGTTTAATGTTTTCATGGGTTTTCTTTCGCTGCAGTTTACAGTGAGTGTGTATTAGGACGGCACTTCGAGCCGAGCTCCTGCGGTTTCTCGTATGAGGTCATTCCAAGGAGACGAGTGGATGTTCTTGCACAACAGCACTTGTTTGTTTATACTTGACGTCGTCTCGTTCGTTTAGAGAAATTAACTTAAAGCTATGTCAAATCTGAGCCGCATGGTTTTGTTTATGGGAAATGTTCAACACCCCCTCCCTTCATCTTCAGGAATTTTCTAGAATTCTTGAGACTCTGCATGTGGTCTCCTAAGATAAGATGTCCTTAGGTTTCCGTGGAACCTGGACGGGGTTTCTCTCCTGAGCATTCACCCTATACTCTGATAAGCTTCTATTTTTCTGTGTTTTTTGAAATCAGTTCAGAATGACGGATCCTAGGGTTAGGTTGGCTGTTATGAGACATCATGGTCAAGTGAAGTTCAGCAGGTCTGGAGAGGAGATCACATGGGGTTCTTAACATTTCGGGCAGCACTTTTAAGGAACATTCCTCTTAAATCTGGATAGTTTTGCAGCTCGGGGCTCACGGGAACGTGGGATGTTTTGCTCCTTAATCACTGATTTTCTCTGGATCTGATCAATATCAGCTCCTCCTTGTTATTCTTTGTTTTTGTACTTAAAACCTGTTTTTGAGAAGGTGCAGTTCAGCAGAGGGGAGGCCTCGGCGCCATCCATTCCTGAGGATTTCTGGGAACTCAAAACTGCAAACCTGTTATTTTTAATTCAACTGGGTGATTAACATCAGAACAAAAGATCTCTCAGATCTTCTTCAATTTGGCCCTTGATGGAGGTCTTTTGTGATTGGTGGGCTTTGTTTCAGAGGGGTTTTGATACGGTGGATATGGAATCATTTATAGTGCATACTGAACAATTCATAGTGGACAAACTTCCTCTTATAGGAGTTATTCTGATTCATAGGAGTTACTAAATAATAAGTAGATTCTAAATATTTTATAATGGATGATAAAAAAAAAAAGTAGATAAACAGTAATGTAGTAGATATTGAATCGTTTAATCCAAACAATCCAAATACAAAACGGCTTGTGATGGATTTGGAATAATTCATAGTAGATAATAAATAATTCATAGTGGGTTCTGAATAATTAATACTGGTTACTGAGTAATCCATAGTGGAACCTTATTAATTCATAGTGGATACTGAATAATCCATAGTGGATGCTGAATAATCCATAATGGAACCTTATTAATCCATAATAGATACTGAATAATTCATAGTGGGTTCTAAATAATCCATAGTGGATACTGAATAATTTATAGTAGTCATGGATAGAGTTAAGAGGTCAGGCCTGTTTCAGCTTTTCAAATGTTTTTTGAAATTGAGAAAGTCCCTTTTTTACCCCGGTCTGTTTTGCATCCTGTGCTTGTAAAGTTTTCTTGATCTGCTGAGAACATTAACAATCACAGATCCAGTAACTGGACGGGGATCAGGGATGCCAGGAGTGTTCTAGGAAGTAAAATCTTACAAATTCATTCATTTTCATCATTTAGAAATAAATGTTTTGCTCAAAGTTTGAAAATAAATCCCATAAATTGATGGGTTCAGAATCTTGTGGGCTGTTTTTTTCTGCTGAGCTCGGAGGTCATTTCGGGAGGGTGTTTGGACTGGGAGCCCTGTAGAAACTATGAAGCGATATCTTGTGGGGGGGACGGACATATTCTCTGAGTTCGTATTCTCATTTTTCTTTCCTTTCTTTCATACTTTTGTTCTTTAACCAGCAAATGAAAAACATGTTCGGATCGATGTCTTCCCTCCTAAAATCGGTTTCATTAAATGGCACGTATGCTTCATCTTTCAGGTCTTTTCCCCAAAAGAAAGGGTGCCCATGTGAGTTTGAGCAGGCTATTTTTTTGTTACTTTGCCTTTAAGGTCGATCTGTTCAAAGGAAGTCCGTTCTGATTGGCTGCCTTCTGTTATGCCTCATTAAAAAAACAGTCTGGACTGAATCACTTCTACTAATGTGCCCCCTTTGAGCGTAAAAACTCCAGATGTAGTGTCTTCTAGCTCCAATTCCGGGCCCTGCATGTTCCCTGATCCAGCTCAGTTACCAATCTTGCTCAAACAGCACTGTGCAAAAGTCTTGGTCCCCTCGTTTCTTTCTATTTTGAAGGAAAATGAGACAGTACACATGTAACTCCAGTCTAAACACAAAGAGTTCCAATTTAAGCAGCTTTAAAGTCAATATTCACCACCACCACCGTTATTCTTCAGCACAGCCTCAACTCTCTTAGACCAGCTCCTTAAGAGCAGTTTATTCCAACATTTCCCAGTGCTGGACAGGTTACAGGAAGTCTGGATCTTTGGAAGAAAAATATGAAGAAATGAGTGGTGGCTTAAGACTTCTGCCCAGTAATGTAGGTGTTGGACACTGGGGTAACCTGTCCACAACTGGGAAATGTTGGAATAAACTGCTCTACTTTCTCTTGGACCGTCAGCCTTCTGCATAGCGAGGGGTCACCACAATGTCGTTATTGGTGGAGAACGATAATGGCTGAAGTGCTTCCAGAGATGCTTGCATCAGCGCTTTAGTATGGAAAGTTCATCAGGCCGTCTAATGCACCCCCCAGGGGCTCCAACAGATGTCAGCGGATCATTTTTAGAGTCTTCTCTTTTTACCACATTCTCTGTTTAAGGCTTTTTTAGATAATTTGTTTATGGACATGACTTTGAGCTTAGATCATGGCTTGCTGCCGTCTTGCAGCTTTCTGTATGACTGAGGAAAAGGACATGATTCACCCTATGACTGCTGTCCTGGCTGTGCTGGGTTACTTTGTATCTCCCTGTGTTTTTGCTCTGTATGGGAAGTGGATTTAATCTGGGAAATATTTGAAAGTCTTAGAAGCTGGTTCTCTCAGGACATTTTGACCAGGACATTGTTCCTAACTTTAGTACATTTTCTCAGATGCACAGTACTACAGTTCTGTGTTTACAACACAGACCACCTATGACATAAACTGACATAAAGGCACAGTCCCACAGACATGTATCCTCATAACCTGTCCCGATTAGGGTCGCTGGTGGTACTGTAGTCTATCCTAGCGAAAGGCGGGGACGCCCTGGACGGGTCACTGCTCCATCGCAGGATAGACACACACACTCATATTCAGGGGGCAATTCCGCATCTCCAATCCACCTGATGTGCAGGTCTTTGGATGGTGAGAGGAGCTCCTGGAGGAAACACACACAGACGCAGGGATAACACGTCCACGCCACACAGAAAGGACCCAAATTGTCCCACCTGGGAATCAAACCCAGGACTTTCTTACTATGAGGAGACTGCACGCTCTGCTGCACCACCGTGCTGCCCCTTTAGGACAATTGCAATTAGATATTTTCCCTTAATTGTTAAGGCCTTTCATCCAGTCAGCCAGTTGTTTTGAGCAGTTTAGATCTTTAATCTACAGTTTGATTTGGTTTTACAGCCTTTTTGGGATTCCTGCTCAGTGTTCTGTGACATTATTTCACAGTAATGAGCAAAGAAGAAGAGACTGTCATTCATTCCACCCCTATTCCAGTGCACTAACTTTTGTATCTTTGTGTGTGTGTGTGTGTGTGTGTGTGTGCTGCAGGGCGTATCTTGGACCTGAAGACGGGCACAGTGAAAAAGGAGGGACAGCAGTCCTCTATGAGGATGTGTATGGGCTCCAGGCGCTCCTTCATCTGCAGACTGAGGTACAGCAAGCACTTCACCCAAATTTTCATAAACCAGTTTAACCAGAAGGCTGCTGGTCAGGCCTCAGAAGCAAACCATTTTGTGATTTCTCTTTACAAATATTCCAGTTTTAGAAAAAGCAATCCAAGAAATATGATCCATCATCCAAGGCTTAAACCCCACCACTGGGGCAGCGTGGGTCTAGTGTTAAGGCACGAGGCCCCAGGATCAGAAGGTCATGGGTTTGAATCCCAGACCAGTAGGTTGCCTTGAGCTACCCTTGAGCAAGTTACGATTCCCATCACTGCTCCCCGGATGCTGGATATGGCTGCCCCCTGCTGGGCGGTGTGTGTGTGGCAAATACAGGGGATGTATTTCGTTGTGTGTTCTCAATGACAAGTCAATGGGTTTCATTATCACATGGGGAGAATTCTCAATTTATGGCCTATGTGATGCATGCTGGGAATTGTAGTTTGGATGGATGAATGAAGACCCAAAAGGACAGAAAACCGTGAGAGTTATGATGCCGAAGGGTGTAATCTTGCTCCACAGAATATTTTAAGTCTGAGACGGTCTTACGTTGGGCTGGAAAGCCACTTGAAGGGTCACAAGGGTCAGAAAGATTCATTTTAATGCTTCATTTTAAGAGATAAAGAGATATTCTAGCAGGGATCAATTAGGACTGTGTGGTTTTCTGCTGCCCTGTGAGGGACTGGCAGCCTGTCCAGGGTGACCCCTCATTTCACCAGAGTCAGAATGAGCTCCTCGGAGGATGGATAGATGGTTGGATAGATGTATATATGGATGGAGTGATGCTTCTCATATATTAAAAGCAGGACTCTGTTGGGGGTAAAATGATAACTCTGTAGAATCCGGGCCCTTTAAACTCCGTTTGAACCCTTGCATCTTCCCGGATTGACCAGCGCTGCATTTCTGAGCCATGAGGGAAGCAGTGTTTGTCCTGCAACCCAAAAATAAGTTGTTTTTGTGCTTTTTCTGTCCACAAGATGGTACAAATCTGCAGTGGAATGCCTCTGCTGCCCACAGATTAGCGAGGAGGTGTTTAATCGATCCAGTGCTTTGATTAAGCTGCTGTTTATATCAAAGAGAGACATGCATCTCAGAATTTAGACTCCGAGCAGCCCGTGTCGTGATGTGATTGAAATCTGTGTGTGTGTGTGTGAGTGAGTGAGTGTGAGTGAATGTTCAGGCTTTGTGTTCCTTTTTTTCCAGCCTGTACTAATCACAGCCGGCAGTGTCAGCCAGGAATGTGCGTGCGTTTGAAGTTTCCTATTTGTGGCCACTTGAGCAAAATTGAAACAGTGTGTCGAAGGTTGACAGCGCTCGCGCGTGTGTATGTGTGTAAGTGTGCGTGTGTGTGTGAGGACGTCTGCTGACAAGAAACACACACTGGAGGCAAGTCGATTCTTTCAAAACATCCTCATTGCACGGCCTTATTAAAGAAACGGAGGATTATGCAATGCTGTACCTTAATGCTTCCAGACAACATGACTGGACTTGAGAAAAGGAGGAATTTTTGCTTTGTTTGTTAAGTTTGCCCCAAATAAGGCATTGGTGAAGGCTGAGCAAGCTCAGAAAAGGCAGCGTTACCTTGCCGAATTGGGTGGAAGAGATTTTGCTGGATGAAAACACCCCCGAACCTGTTATTAGCCTCCACCTTTTCTCAGGTTAACAGAAATAGTTCACTTAAAATCTAAGATGCTTGGCGGTTGAGTTAAAGGTTTTCAGAGGTGGCCTAGCGTTTAGGGACAAGGCCCCAGGTGGGTTGTCCTGAGGTACCCCTGAGAAAGGTACCGTCCCCATCACTGCTCCCTGGGTACAGGATATGGCTGCCCCCTGCTGGACGGTGGGTTTATGGGTTAAATACCGAAGATGCATTTGGTTATGTTTCACAATGGGATGCTACTTTCACTTTCACTTGCCTTTAAGATGTTTGGTTCCTTTGGAATGGAGTTAAGGTTTTTAAAAACTTCTAACATTTACATATTCATTGGGCACAGTTGCTGTTAGAGATGATCCGAGAAGAGGTCTTGCCGGGGTTCGATCCCCAGGACTGGCAGGAAAAACATGGACAGCACTTGAAGGTCCAGGCCATCTCTGGTGGATTGCTTTCTGTTACTGAAACCAAGAAAGTTTTAAAAGAATTAGAAAGCCAAGCACTGCAGTCTGTAGAAGAAATTAGGAACCTTAGTGTCATTTTTGACTTATTTTTGATAATTTAATTTAACAGTTAAAGCTTTCTTCCTCTCCAGAAACGTTGAAAAAGTTCAGTCTTTCCTAAAACAGCAAGATTATAAAAAAACCCTAATTTATGACTAGACTACTGTATTGCCCTGTTCAGTGGATTAACATGATCGACAGACTCCAGCTTGTCCAGAACACTGACACGAACAAGAAAACGAGAACGAGAACGTATAAGACCTGTTTTAGAATCATTCCACCGTCTTCTGTTTATCACACGTAAATGGATTTATAGTCATTTATGATGGAGAGCTAATGTAGGTGTTATGTGACTTTATAAACCCGATTTTAAATATATTTGTGTATTTTCTGCCGTCCTCTGCAGGTGTGGCACTGCTCCTCTGGATCACATCTCTCTCAACCGCCTCTCCAACATGAGGAAGAGATACAGGTATGAATGATCATCTCATTCTCTTTCTTTCCTTTTACATAGTCTTTCCAAAAGCAGGCCACATTTGGTCTTCTCTTGAAACGTATTCAGAAACACATTGTTGTGCTGGATTTTATGACTTAAAAGCCTTAGAACCACTAATACTGAGCCGTGATTGGTCACAAGCTCACATGGAATTCATGTCCACGTAAAGATGAAAGCGAAAGTGACTAATTGTGTCTGTGAAGCACATTATAGGGTGAACCACGACCAAATACATCCTCTGTATTTAACCCACACACAACGTGCAGCAGGGGGCAGCCATATGCAGAGCCCTGGGAGCAGTGATGGGGGCGGTACCTTGCTCAAGGGCAACTCAGGGCGACCTACTGGTCTGGGATTCGAACCCACAACCTAATCCTAGTGGTTAGGGAGTTGGGCAAGGATCCAAATCCCAGACCAGTAGGTTGAGGTACTCTGAGGTACCGTCCCCGTCACTGCTCCCCAGGCACTTTCAATAGCTGCCCACTGCTGCACGGTGTGTGTGGGTAAAATGCAGAGGTGTAATTTCAGTGTGGTTCACTGTGTGCTGTGTTGTGTTTCGCAACGATGAGCATAGTCACTTTCACTTTCACCAATCCGTTGTGCACGGTGAAATAATCTGAATAATGTTTTGCGTTTTATTCATGTGCATTTGAATGAAAGTCAGCGGAGTGCTGCTCCTTACAGACCTCGCTGGACCATGAACTTGAAAATCAGCTCAAAGCCCAGCCGTGCACATCTGCACCAATGATATCATAACCCCAACGGACTAATATGAATCTGATTAGAGCTATAATGATCGTACACTTCAGAAAAGGACTGCCTCGATTATCATAATCTGATTAGCGCCGTAATCGGAACAGACGTAGTCACATTACCACGCCCGAGGTCCTGCTGATTTTCTCCGATTTCATCTGGCATATGATTTCCAACCAGTCAAGGCAACCAAAAAAAACCAGCACAGTAACTCTGAACCAAAGATTGTTGCATTTATATTTGTCTTTTTTCACAGTTATTCTGCACTAGTTCCAGAAAGTCTCCTTAGCAACGTCCTGTATTAGGTTGGCAACTGTAACTAAGGAGAAGTCGGACCTTTTTCAGGTTGTAGTTCCACTGTTAGTTAAGTGCCTCAAAACAACAGAAACAAAAGTGGATTGCGTTGATCACCCAGGCATTTCAGGTTCTGAGCCCCTTTATTTTTGGTTGAAATGCTCCAGATTTGACCTACCGGCTGCTTCACAGTGGACTCCATTTCTTCCGGTCCTCTGCATCTTCCTCTTTCACACTGACCACACATCTCACTACATCTATGAACCTCCTCTTTGTCCTTCTCGCCAGGCAGCTCCATCCTCAACATCCTGCTCCTGATATACTCCTCATCTCTCCTCTAGACATGTCCAAACCGAGACAGTCTCACTTCTCTTTGTCTTCAAACCCTGAAGCTGTCCCTCGAACATACTCGTTCCTAACTCTGTCCATCCTCGTCACGCCCCGATGCTTGTTTAACTTTGCCCCTTCCTGTCTTTTCATAAACACCACGTCTCCAACCAAGTGTGGATGAGAGGAGAAAAAGAGAGAGCAGGCAGGTTGGAACGGGTGGAGAAGAGTGACAGGAGTGATCTGCGACAGACGGAGACCAGCAAAAGTGAAAGGGAAGGTCTCAGCTGGTCTCACTACCGTCCTGTAAACCTTCCCTTTCACTTTGGCTCATCCTGTCACTCTTCCAACCTGCCCGCTCTCTCTTCTTCACCTCTCATCCACACTCCCCGTTACTCTGTCGACCAAAAGTAATTCAACTCCTCCACTTTCACCACCTCCCTTCATCCTAACCACTCCTCACTTTCATTCGCCGTATATGATCTGGATTATATAAAGCTTTAATAAACCTTCTCCACTAAAAAGGAACAGGCTCCGTCCAGGGCTCATGATTTGACCAAAAGCAAAAGTGTTCGGAGTAAAAAAAAAATGCTTCAGTCATGTGGTTCAGATGGAGCAGATGAAAAATGCTCCTCTAAGTGAGTTCTTTTGCTCGTTTCTGTTTTTCTATAAGTGCTTTCCTCGAAAGCCGTTCCTAGAAAACAGTACGGCGGTGGGGTTCGTCTTACCTTCTCTCAGTTTGCCCTTTTAACCCCTTAGATTGAACGCAAGACGGGACGCGCTGAAATGTGTTTTCTGAAGCTCGTGACAGCTCAGGAATGCGGCTTCATCTGGGTCGAATGTACCTCGGCCTGGGTTCCCTCACACACGTTATCACTCGCCCTGCATCAGACAGCGGAGGAGCTCCACCGAGCTCGCGCTTGTTAACCCCTGATAGCTTAAAGCTACAATCAGGATGCTTTTAGCGCCTAAATGAAATGTAAATTGAATTTTGCGTGTACGACGGTTGAGATATATATCAGCAGGCCAGCTGCTATGAATAATTGAATGATGAATAATTGATGACCGATCCGCTGAAATGTTTCGGGAAGAAACAAATTAAGGTGATGTTATTGGGGTAAATTGAATTTACACAGTTCCCCCCTCTTAACCCAGGCATGCTTGTTGCCTAAAGTTTGCCACTTTGCTTATACGTTAGATAAACACGAGGCAAATGTAAAGTTATACAATGATACGCCTCAGTACTTCCCTTTGACCCTGAGACCTCTAAAAGGCACATTTCTTTGAATTATTAAGCCTCTCAGTCCTTTATGGCAGAAACTCAGATTTCTTTACACTTCAAGGGAATGGAACCAGACATCTTCAGCACCAATGCAGCCTCTAGTGAAGCTTCTGAGTGTTTATTATGGTTTTTTGGGGGGGGGGGACTATTTTGCCTCACAACCCCCTACACGTATCCCTCCACTATGCATGCATTTAAGGCCTAAATTCTCTAAACTGTTGTAAAACATAGTCTCAGCTTCTTCACAACCCTTGCATGTCTGGAGGGAGATTCAGACATCTGCTTCCTTTCACCTACAAAATAGTTCCTGTTATGTTTCTCTGTATCGCACCCCAAACCCACTCTGAATTCTATTTTTACGGGTTAAATTAAATCAGAATTTCAAAATGAATAGACTTCCTCTTTCTGGGACCTCAAATAGACCTGCCTGTGTGGGTTTGGTGCACTGTTATCTCTAAAAAGCGACGTCAGGATGTTTCGTTTCCATCGCCGTAATAGACTGTTTTCCGATGATATTTACAGAAAAGAAAATCAAATCATCACTTTTTATAAAAGAAACTTCCGAATTCTTAATAAGCCAGCATCTTTCTCACCCAGGGTATTTTCCAGAATGGTGACAGAAGCCACATCAGCATCACTGCTGATGTGAGGACATTGGCTCATACTTCTAGCTTCTTCATACTTCTAACATACTTCCAGTAACTCATCGCATTTCTTTCTTTGCTGTCCCACCTTGAACTGCATGAAGATTAACCCATTATGATAAATCCAGAGGAGAGACGAGGATTATATCGCGGAGGAGGACGTTGAAGATGGAGCTGCCAGGAAAGAGGAGAAGAGGAAGCCCAAAGAGGAGGATTATGGACGTGGTGAGAGAGGACACGCAGGTGGTCGGTTTGATGGAGGAAGATTCAGAAGACCGGAGGAAATGGAAATGGACGATCCACCCCTCAACGGGAGCAGCCAATAGATGAAGAAGAAGAAGAAGAAGAAGTAGATTGATCCCTTTCTTCATGTTGGTAACAGTTAGTGGAGTTGTCAGCTAGTCCCATGATGCCCCTGAGCAACACCTGGGCGTGGCCCTGATCAGTGGAATGACCCCAGTGAACCCTCCCTCTTATCTGTAGGTCTATAACATCAGGGCAGCTCCTCAAATGATAATGTAATAATGTGCTCCGACCCCAGAGGGTTAAGTGTAATGCATGCTGGACGGTTTTCCTCCACTGTTAGGAATGTAACTCGCTTTAAACGGATCATACCCTTCCCCCGCCCCCAGAAATATCACAACTTTACAAGCAGCTCCAAACATTATAAATTTAATCCACCGTTTCACCTACTTTTTGTGGCCCAGCGGAGGAGCAGGGAGAACTTTTCCACTCTCTGCATCTACATAAGTATGATGTATTGCTATGACAGATGGTTTGCTGTCTGTTTTTCGGTGGGATCGGGCTGTGGAATGAAGCGGGGAGGATGGATTGAGAGCTCGCTGTGGAACAGTGTTCCTCTGAAAGATGAAATGCTTTTAGGGGGAAAATGTCTGAAGACACGTCTCTCACTTCTGAGGCGGTTTGAAGCGTACACTCGATTTCGAACTGGACTTTTGGGAAAGGGAAATCCTGAATAGTGGCTAATGTGTGTGTGTGTGTTTCACACCTTTAGGAATGGTCTGGGCCCGTCTAAAGAAGGGGAAGCGCAGTATTCAGTGGTGCACTGCACCGGCTACATCAAGGCTTGGCCGCCAGCAGGTATTAACACAGACACACACACACACAGACACACACACACACACTTTTCAGCTGCACTGCATCTTGACGATAAGAGCTGAGCTATTTATCATCACACAATGCTCCACTTCGTTATTGATAACGCTGGATAGTTTTTTAATCATCCCTTTTAAAAATGACCAAGAGAAGAAACTTAAAAGTGACTTTATTCTGAATTTAACCACCGTATTTATCTAGACACTCACATACTTACCTAACGAAACACAAATACAAATACATTTATGCAAGTAAATGAACACAGAATAAGCAATTAAGTGTCATAACAGCATCATTAAGCAGTAATAAACATTAGGCGATAAAAGTTAAACCAGATTTAGGGTAAACTTTCTCCATATCAGCAAGATGCAATAAATTAAATACTCAGGAAGTGAGTCGGTAATGCAGCCACTAAGTGTGTATATTGTTTAAATTATAATTAGCAAAGTGAAAGTGACTGCCATTATGAAAACAGTGAACCACGATGAATTGCATCCTCTGGTTTTGAACCCACACACACCGGGCAGCAGGGGGCAGCCATATCCAGCATCGGGGCAGCAGTGATGGGGACGGTACCTTGCTTGAGGGAGCCCTAGGGCAACCTACTGGTCTGTATTAGCGCATTATTGACAGGCCTCGATGTCTCTTGTGAGGTCATGTGAATAAAATGTAGCCAGTTGTATTTTTCGAAGCCATTACAAAGAAGCAAAAACTCTTTCATGACTTCAGTCCTGAGGAAGTGATCAGCTGGCAGGTCTGATATTTAAAAATATTACTCGGGCCTGGTTGGGTCTTGAAGTCAAGTTGGATTCAGTCCTTTGTGCTGCATCTGCACATGAACGTCCAGCCGTTTGTTGGCCCTCCTTTGAGTGGACGACGGGTCCCGGTCTTTTGCCAGAAGAAAGGAATGCGCTGTTAAATTGAATTGGAATGAAAGATCCATCATGGTTCTCGTATCTCCGAGTTCACGGAGATGTTTTAAAGCCCCCTCTGGCCTGAAATTTCCATCAGCCCTGCAGCAGGTGTGTGTGGTGGGAGGGGGAGGACCAGAGGGGGGGTCTGTTGAGAGAATTGAGCAACTAAAGCTCTGAGTGAATGAAATCAAACCCGTTGTTTTGTGTCTCTGCTGCCTCTTTAGATTAATCGCACATGCTTTTCCTGTTTATAACCAGAACTAAAAATAGCACATTTTTCCAACACACTGTCATAGCCCTGTTGTGTCTGCTGGAAACAAATGTTCTAAACAGTGGACGTAGTCCCAAAACTTGATATTTTCAAACTGCATCCTTGCTTAACTCTCGGAAGAATTTATAGTTTGAAAAATCCCCTGTGAGCTGCTTTGCCTGAAGCTTTTGAACGATGTTCTGGGCATTTTTGTCTTTATTTTTCGACGCTTCGTTCAGCTTCAGGTGAAGTGTGAAGCCTCAGCCAACCACCAGGAAATACTGCTTACGTCTGACATGCTTGTAAAAAATAAAAGTCCTTCTTGATTCCCAAGTTGATGCTGCGGCTGTAAGGAAGATGAAAAGCATCCATCCATTTGCTGAGTCCTACCTCAGGGTGACCTACTGGTCCAGGACTTGAACCCATAACCTTCCGATTATGTGGCCTAGTTGTTAAGTTGTTTATCATCTCCAGTCCACCTGTTGTGAATCTAAACTGTGTGAGGAAACTTCCAGAAGACACCCATGCTGACATGGGGAGAACACAGAGAAAGGACCAAACTGGGAATCGAACCCACTTACCTTCTTGTCGTGAGATGACGGCACTAACCACTAACCGGCCCCGAGGACAGATGTCCTCTTGATATTCGGTATACAGTACTGTGAAAACATCTTGAGGCAAACCTCATTTCTTTATATTTTGCTTGGCGATCACCTTGTTGCTGCAGAAATATAATTTCATGCCTGTCAAACTGTCTTTTCTTTGGCATATTGAGTTAAATAAATGATTGAAATTGAAACAAATGTTGCAAAACAAAGGTTGCAAAGTGCCTAAAGATACAAGGTTTCAGATAAAGGGGTTCCAACCACTCAGGGTTCAACATCAGCAGTAAACGATTCAGCCGATCATCTGGAATCATCTACGCCTGTTTCTTCACTGCTTCATGTCTTAAGTTGGACGCTTTGTTCTGCTTGAAGGTTCAGACGTAGAACACTGTGTGGATTAACCAACACAGAACTATCAAACTGCTCAGGTACAGAGACTGGACTGAACATGAGAGACAACAACACTGTCCTTCAGGAAGATCTGGAGAACTGTTCAACAAGACATTAAAACTACAAGAAAGTCTGGATCTTTGGAAGCAAATTTGAAGAAATGAGGGATGGCTGACTTGCGCAGGACTTTATGCAGCACTGCTAATGCTTTAGTGAGAGCTTTGCTGTGTTAAAGCTCAGTGAGCTACACTTAAACTCAGGTTAGGCCTCACTGATCTGTGGAGGCAGCTGGTCTGGGGCAGATGGTGGTGTTCCACCCTGCAGAACATCTAAATCCATCTAGAAATCAATGCACCTTTAGTGTTTCTCTTTATGGTTTCAGACTGTTTGTGCATAAAAACTCAACTGGACACCAAACAAATGGACAAATGGCTGGCTGTCTGTGCAGGATGTATCATCTTGGCATCCACAGAAGATCCAGCACCTCTGGTCATGGCTTTTGTCGAGTCTATTGACGCTCTCAGTCGTTTCTCTTCTCCTCTCTGTTCTCAGTGATGTCTCTCTGTTTCTCATTGAATCTGCTTAAAACACTCTTTTTCACATTGTTCTTCACTCCTCTTTGAGCCAAGCAGGGACATTCTGTCCATCTCCCAGTCTAAACAACATTTGTGTTAATGGATACGAGAGGAGATGCAGTCCATAAAAATTTGGACTATATTAAATGCTTCAAAGAATAAAAATTTCTATAACTGTAGAGTTAAAAGTGTAATAATACATTAATCACAGGTTTATCACTATATGACGAGTGTAATAATACAGTAATAATCACCATGTTAACGGTTCTCACTCTAACCGCTCTAAAGGTTATTGAAGGTAATTTTCTCTTCAGACTCGGCGCTCCTTTCTGTGCTTGAGATGGAGATGTGTAGATTGACAGCGTCTGGAACCTTCTTCCATGTAGCTCATCGACCGCTCGTTACCGAGTGTGATCTAATTGCGCCCCTCGGCGTAGGGCCTGTGTTTCACCGCTAATCTATCAGCCTAATTAAAAGCAGATTAAAATATACTTCCTGAGATTCACCCACATTGACACGGACACATGCAGGGACAGACATTTTGTCTGTCTAAAAGACTCGTCCATAGACCAGCGTTTCAGACTTAACAGGAAGGAGAAGTGTCCGATTCTCTGTTCACACATCATTACTTTCCCTCCTTCTTTTAAAAGGACACTGCAGGGCTTTCTAACAAGCTGCTCCCCCTGCAGTTGACTGTTAAAAAATATGACGTTTCAAAAAAGTCATTATCTTTGCCTTAAATTTGCTTAAGTTCTTCTTATTAAGAGGAATACGTGTTCTCACGTTACTGGACTTCAGCTCTTTAAGGAAGCTCGGCTATTCAGATTCAGCATCTTTTTTTGGACAGAATATTAGTTGTTATATAATTTATATTAAACTCCAGCAATGACGGCTTTTAGATCTTTTTTTAACTGGAAATTCAACCGTTACGCGTCCAAATTTCTGGAATAAATCTGCCTGAACCAGGTATTTAATTTGATATGAACTTCATTAACATTATTTAATGTGAGTGTATAAATAAGGCATTTGTGTAATAATTGGAATGAGTAGTTTAATAATACAGTAATAACTAGAGCTGTTCATGAAAATACATTTAGAATTGTAGTTAATGCAATAACAAGCTGTAGAGTAACAGTGTAATAACACAGCAATAACCATACAATTAACATGTAATATAGTAATAACACTAACAAGACAAATACAGTTAATAGCAATTATAGTTAATAGTGTAATGAACAGTAACGACAATAGCAGTGTAATAACACAGTAATAACAAGTTAATGGCTCAATAGGAGTAGTTATGCAATAATACAGTAATAACTATAGATTAACAGTGTAATGCAATAATACAGTTAACGTTAATATAGTTATAACACTAACAATAAACAAATATGGTATGAGAGCAATTATAGTTAATAGGTAATACACAGTAATAACAGTAGTGTAACAGTGTAATAATATAGTAATAACTGGAGATAACTGGCAATAGTATAACAGTTCTATTAATGGCAATGTTAAACATACATTAATGCAATATTGTAGAGTTAATAACATTAAAATAGTAATACTGTGTAGTTAACTATTAATGTAGCAGTGTAATAAAACAGTAATAATCTAGAGTCTACAGTGCAGTATTACAGTAATAGCTGTGATGTGAAATAATATCAATAACTTATTAAACTGTTGATTTGAATGCATTTTAAAATAAAATTAATAATAGTAAGTAATAACTTACTATTATTATATAATAAGTAATAACTGCAGCAGAAACATTTCAGTAATAACAATAACTAGTTTTTGATGTAAATCTATAATGACAGTAAAGTCATTGTAGTGTCATCAATTAAAAAAACAAGAATAAAGTGATAAAATATCTGTTAAACAGGAGTAAATATAGGGTTACACGTCCAACATTGAACCATAGAAAGGCTGAAAAAATGGGACCAAATGAAAAACACTGATCCCGGGGTCAGTGTCCCGAGTTCAGCCCATGTACAAGGTTTTAACATCAACAACAGATTTGTGTGTAAATGTGGTGAATGGATCCCATTCCCATCGCATCCAGCGTTTATTCACCCTGAAAAACTTTATTCTTTCCAGAGATGCTGATTGCATCAGACAGGTTTTTCTGCAATGCGACAAGTTCTGAAATTCCTGGATAATTAAGAAAAGGTAGATCAAAGACAAAGCAGATGGTTTTTTGCCGAAACAGCGAACATGCAAAGTCAAAAACAGATCCTCGGGTGAAAGTGATTTAGGTTTGGTTGTTTTGCGTTAAGCATCTAAAGTGAGGACTGTTTTGGCAAAGCGAAGCGATTGAGAAACGTTTATATAAGCAGCATTAGAATAAGACATGTGATTATAATTACCCTCATCTTTCACCTGGAATTCAGCGTTGAGCGTGTGAACGGCATTAATGTGGCATTGTATTCATTTAAATTGTTTGTCTTTCAGGTATGACGATCCCTGACGAGGACACAGAGGCGGGGCAAACCAGCAAATACTGCCTTGTGGCGATTGGAAGACTGCAGGTATGGATTACCTGAAATCTATGGTTCGACCCCCAGTAGATAAGGTGGATGTAACCATGCTGTCATGAACGATTATGGCTGTGATGAGGATGGACAGGATTAGAAATGAGTATATTAGAGGGACAGCTCAGGTTAGATGATTTGGAGACAAGGTTAGAGAAGCAAGGTTGCGTTGGTTTGGACATGTCCAGAGGAGAGACGAGGACGAGGATTATATCAGGAGGAGGATGTTGAAGATGGAGCTGCCAGGAAAGAGGAGAAGAGGAAGACCAAAGAGGAGGATTATGGACGTGGTGAGAGAGGACATGCAGGTGGTCGGTTTGAGTGAGGAAGATGCAGAGGACCGGAAGAAATGGAGACGGATGATCCACGGTGGCGACCCCTAAAAGCATCAGTGGCCTGGTGGTTAGGGAGTTGGCCCCTGGATCGTAAGGTCGTGGGTTCGAATCCCTGATCAGTAGGTTGCCCTGAGGTACCCATGAGCAAGGTATCGTCCCCATCTCTGCTCCCCGGGTGCTTTAAATACCTGCCCCCTGCTGCGCAGTGTGAATGGGTGAAAAGCAGAGGTTGAGTTTTGTCGTGGCTCACTGTGTGCGGTGTTTCACAATGACAAAATAGTCGCTTTCACTTTCACTGAAAGTTCAAAGTAAACGTTTGTCGAAAACTGATTAGAAAGCATTCATTGTTTCGTCATTAAAGCCTGTCAACCTTTTCTATCTTTTAATGTGACTTGACTTGCAAAATGAGAAAGAAAACCTGCTCATTTTTATTCAAATGCCATTAAAATGAGGTTCATAAATTTTGGTGGAGGTTCCACTGTTCCAGGAGCTGGTGCCGGTCCGGTGCCAGCTCCCAGTCTGGTATCAGTTCCGTGCTTTTCCACTGAAAAGGTGAAGGATGAACCTTTTCATCGTCCTTCATCTTCTGCCCTTTTCTCTGGACCAACAAATTTACTGCCCAGCTGGAATTAAACCCAGCAGGGGTAATTGACGCAGGTTTCTCACACGCGTTCCCATGGAAACGGCAGGGTTGATGGTATTTTTGGTAGTAAATCACAAACTGAGAGGCGTGACAGTAATTACTGGAGATCACTTCATTCACTTGATCAGGAAAAAATGTCATTTTTAAGTGTATTTTAAGTGAAGAACAAAACAAAATAATCAGCATCTTATTCACACGTTAATTTTTCAGCTCATTCTGCGGCAGCTGCGAGAAATCATTTTGCAGCTACAACAGGTCTAATGTGTTCCTGCTGCTAATTCGGCGGTTATGAATAGAGGAAGTTGAGGAATTTGATATGAACTACAACTGCTGACAACAATAAGACAAAATGAGAATAAATGAATAACCATGAAGTCCCTGTTTTCTGTTCCTTGAACTTCCCCTGGATTCCTGTCGTAGCCGTCTGATTGAATATCTCAGAACCGCTGCACACTAGAGACATACTTTTTTAATGAATCGTTCACTCCATTGAGGGTGATTTTTAGAATCAGAATCAAAAAAACTTTATTGATCCAGAGTGAAATTGAGAGCGATGCTTTATTTGTAAATAAAGCATGTAAATGTAATGTAATGTATTTGTCCGAGACAAGGCACCACGTTCAGAAGGTCATGGGTTCAAATCCCAGAGCAGTAGGTTGCCCTAAGGTACCCCTGAGCAAGGTACCGTCCATTACTGCTCGGGTGCTGGATAAGGGTGCCCCGTGCTGGACGGTGTGCATGGGACAAATGCAGAGGATTAATTTCGTTGTGGTTCACTGACTGCCCTGCACTTTCACTTTTCTTACTTTCATCTTATTGGCTAAGTTTAAGTGTAACCGGAGGCACTTAACAAAGCAATTATCAGTAATCTGATTGGTTGCCACTCAGCTAATTTGTCATTTTTCCAAAAGGAGAGGCATCTTTCCTGCATCCCTTCTTCAGGATAAACACAGGCTGGTGCTCAGCAGCGGTCGTTTCTTCAGTTTAACCCACTGTTCTCTTAAAAGTTTCTCCACTTTATTTATTTATTTGCTCCATGAAGAATCAAAAACCGAAGTTCCTTTAGTTTTTACTTTCTTTACTTCTCAGAACAACAAACTCATGAACAGAATCCTTTGTTTTGAACCCTGTTCTCACTCTTTCAGGTGACCAGCTCCCCAGTTTCGATGGACATGAACGGACTGTCAGTGCCGACGGAATTCCTGTCCCGCCACAACTCAGACGGCATCATCACCTTCGTAGACCCCCGCTGCATCAACGTGATTGGCTACCAGCCTCAGGTGGGCTGAACTTTCCACTGCATTATGCAAATAACAGGAATCCATAATCCTCAGAGGATCTCCATGGTGACGAGAAACCATTTAAGTGTCTTGAAGTTCAAGGTTTCAGGTGACACACCTGAGCTTTTTCTTTTTGCTTCCACACCTTCCAGAATTAACATAGAAATGGAGTTTAAAGTGTATAAATGATAAATGGAGTGGGCTTTAAAAAACCACCACACAAAATAACACTCGCAAAAGAAGAAAGGTTGAATGTGTGTGACAATTTTATTTAAAAATATCACATTTTTCATGTGGTGTTCTCATTTTTCACTACAATTGCTTTAAAAAAATCATAAAATTCTTGGAAGTCTGGAAAAATGATACAAGACACACAAGACTCATACAAGACTCAAAACGACACAATACGGTATCTTGGTTCTCCTGAAAGTTAAAGCATCAATTATGTGACAAATTCACACTTTTTCCCTCCTTTCCACAAATCCAACCAATGTCTGGAGTCTGTTTGTTCAGATTTGAGAGATTAAGGTTGCTAATAAGGTTGAGAAGCTCTTGGAGCTCCAATTAACCCAATTGCTTGAGGCTTCTTATGTTGCTGGATCCATAGAAATGGATAAACTGTTGCGTGTCTGAAAGCACTGTAATCAACCACCATGAAGTCTGAGTTCATGTCCATTTCAATGGACAAAAGCATGTCAGACTGTCTCGCACATTGAAATAACGGTCCATCACTGGTTTTGTCAGTTTAGTAAATGTGAAATTTTTAGACAGGCACAAGCTGAACACCACCAGGTCCTCTGTTTGGACCACAGAGCTCGGTTTCCAGGGGTTTTCTCTAAGTTCGGACAAATATTTTGCTAAAATCTCGTTAAGAACAGGATCTTTCTGGTTTGGTATCCCCTTTAATGAGCTGCTGTTTGGGCACGAACTTCAATAAATGTCATGTTTTGATCCTTTGGGCACTCTTCCTTCTTTGGGACGTCCAGTCTGACCTTTGGCAGATTGCAATATCCTTGTGGTTGGGCTGCGTTTACTCACGGGTTAATTTAATATTTATTTGTTCAGGCTAATATCTGAATATCTAATCTAAGTGAGCCACAGGGAATGAAACCTTGATGACAGGGTTTAAATCTTCTAGGAAGCTTAAACAGTGGATCAGAACCTTGTTTATGGCCGTATTTTTGGAAGGGGTTCTCAGGGCATTCTTAGAAAATAAGCCGTTTTATCTGGAAGGCCAACCTCCAATTGATAGAATTATTCACTTTTTTAAAATATTGTTAATAAATAAGTGTCTGTTGCTGTTGTTTCTTGCAGGACCTGCTTGGAAAGGACATCCTGGAGTTCTGCCATCCTGAAGATCAAAGTCACCTGAGAGAAAGCTTCCAGCAGGTACGAAAGCTAATGTGTTGTTAATATGGCAGTAATTTCTCCATTCGTTGATGAAAGGAAGGAAACTGGCAAGTCTCCATATCTACGATAACTTGTGAACGTGTGTTTGATGTTGTTTTTGACAACGTAGCCATAGCACCTTCTTAAGGTGTTTCTGGCTGTTCATTCTACGCACCCAAGCTGCCAATCCATGTACATGAAATTTAGTGGTGGCTTGAAAGGCTTTGGTTCATAAAACTCCACAGAATATGAATTTTCTTGTAAGTTTTGGGATCTTTTAATGATTGTAGCTCATACCCTTTGGGTTTTGTGCTCTTAAGCGGTCTTATCTTCTAACTGATGGTTCTTCTCAGTGGTTCTTCTTAATGCATTTTAGGTCTTGGTTCTCCTCAGAGGTTCTTCCTCAAGCTTTAAAAAAGTCCTGGCTTGATCGACGGTTCCTCCCAGTGGTTCTTCCTCATGCTTGTCTCTTTTCAATAGAGAGTCCAATCTCTTGATTGATGGTTCCTCTCAGTGGTTCTTCTTTATGCACTTACGGTATTGGTTCTTCTTAGTGGTTCTTCTTCATGCTCTCATGGTCCTTGATCTTCTCAGTGGTCTTTCCCATACTTTTAAAGTGTCTTTGAGTGTTGCTTCCTCTATGTTGTTCCTTTTCACACTCTCATGGTCCTGGTGCTCCATGATTCTTCCTCATGCTCTTTTAGATAGCTTTTAGAGAAGCTTATCATTTGAGTATTATTCCTCTCAGTTGTTCTTCCTTAGGCTCATAAGGTCCTGATCTTTCTCAGTAATTCATCTTCATAATTTTACGGGTCTTAATTCTTCTCAGCAGTTCTTCCTCATGCTTTTAAAAAACTTTTAGCATTTGAAGGTCTTTTCTTCTCAGTCGTTGTACTTTGTCTTCCTCTGGCCCTGGTTCTTTCCCAGCAGTTTTGTTATTATGTTCTTTGTGTGTTTCATCCTCATGCCCTTAGGTTCCTTGATGTTCTCAGCGGTTCCTCTCATACTTTAAGGAGTTATAATTTAACGGTCGGTTCCCGTCAGTTGTCAGTCCCTGGCACTTCAGGAGCCTTATCACTTGGGTATTGGTTTACCTCACAGGTGCTTCCTCCCAGCCTTGCAACCTGGTTCTTCTTGTTCTACTTCATGCATTCAAAGAAAAAGAGTTCTCAAAGGTGGAATTGTGTTTGTTTTTCTTGATTCGCAGCAGAAAATACCTTCTGGTCATCATAAAGTTCCTACAATATGTAATTATTCACACTGAGTCATAATTGGTCATGTGACTGATCTGGAACACTTAGTATTAAGACGCTGACTGTATTCTTCTCCAGAAACCAAAGCTTCTACATTTGATTTCTTTCCGTGGCACTGCGTCAGGTTGGCAGTGCATTTGGCTTCGTCCCTGACGTTGGTGTAGCTGAAGCTCATTAGAGCTCATAAGAGGGACTGAAAAGCAACAGCGCTGCCATGAAATGCAGATCAATAAGACCGGCTCAGTTTGGGGAAAGAGCCTGCGGCGAGTCTGGAAAGGTGGTTTGTCATTGTGAAAGGCCAGTCTGGTCATGATTAAAAAAAACACCCTTCTTCTTTTGTCTTTATATCTCCCTTGTTACCGCTCTTCCTTTCCCTTTCCTGGTGCTAATTAAACCTTCACGGTGTGTCACGCACTCAGCTTGATCCTCCCATTTCTTTTGCCGACAGTCTTCCTTCTTCCCGTTGTCATTGTTCCTTCTTCGGCTTCTTCTCTCGCTCTCTTACAGAGCAGGACCTCTTTTATTTGTCTCGTCTCCTTTCTTCTCAGATTTGCTGATCCCTCTTCATATTTGCATTCTCCCTCTGTCACGCAGTCTCTCAGTCAGACCAGTCCTTTGCCCTCCAGTTTAATGGGAGCCCCGTCCCGTACATGCACGAAATGTTCAAGCGAGAACCTTGCATAGTTGACCACCCCGGTGAGATCCGGAGAGATTTGTGACTGTTTTTTTTCTACCCAGTGCTCGTCTGTTGACTCCTGATAAAGACCTTCATGGCTGACATCCAAAAATGCCTTCAGATAACTGGACCGCTTCGAGACATGAGACCCCACACACATCCTATCCTTGGCTAAACTCGTCCCCTTGCTCCTCTGCTCAAACCTTCAGAGTGACACCACATAAAACATGAGCTGAAGATTAAAGAAGGAGATGCCTTGTTTTTCTTGGCTCGGAGTTCGATGCAGGTTCTCTTGCAGCAAACCTTCCAGCAGCAGCACCAGTACCAAGTGAAGCTGGTTTGGAGCTCCTGAATTTCTGGTCCTGATACAGAAAGGTCATTTGTTCATTCACTGGAGAAATAGAAAGGATCCTTCTATCTATCTGTGCCTCTCTCTCCACTGTGCCATCATTTTACAGATGGAATAGTCGTTCAATGTTCGGACACAGATGGGAAACATGAGCCACTTTGATTGACAGTTGAGCTGTCTGAGTGGAAGGAATGCAGATGTTAAACAGTCTATAAGGTTGGATATAGGGGTCCTGGGATCTGGAGGTGCTGGTTATCTCAGCCTTTTTAGGGTCACGGCAAGGGTCACGGCTGATCTCGAGCCGGGAGGGATGAAGACAGATGTCACGCATGTGTGAGGTGAAGCCAAAGTGTGATAATTAATCTTGCGTCCTCTGTTTTGTCCATTTATGCTGCCAAAGTCTTCAGCTGTCCTCCCACATTTAACCCTCATGCCCCCGTGGTTTGTTCGCCTCTTCTCACGTTGGGATGAAGTATTTCTCACTTGCAGCTCGCAGGTTTTTGTCGTTTCTCGAATGTGATGTAATGGCGTTTAATTGATGTGGAGAATCGGCAGCGGCGCTCCAGGCTCTCCGTGAGCGATAATTAGTGTTGTGTGTCCTCAGGTGGTGAAGCTGAAAGGTCAGGTGCTGTCGGTGATGTATCGTTTCCGGATGAAGAACCGCGAGTGGATGCTGATCAGAACCAGCAGCTTCACCTTCCAGAACCCGTACTCGGACGAGATCGAATACATCATCTGCACCAACACCAACGTCAAGTACGACAGCACGCCTTCTTTTTCTCCACTAGCGTCTTCTCTCTTTCTCACTTTTTCTTTGCTCTGTCACTCTTTTTCCCTCCCGTTCTCTTGATGCTTCTCTCGTCTTCTTGGTGTATTTTTCGTTACTTCTGCTCCCTCTTTCCTCTCTTTCTCATTCTCTTTTTTGTGTCTCGGTTTCTAAGTTTGTCTCATTTTCTTTTCATCACATATACTCTCTCTCTCTCTCTCTCTCTCTCTCTCTCTCTCTCTCTCTCTCTCTTTTGCTGTAAGAACAAAACCTTGTATCTCCAGAATTGTAACTGTACGAGATCATTAAAAAAAAAACATAAGATATATTATTTATATATATATATATATGTCCAAATATATATTATTTTGGACATTTATTTCCGTCCATTCATCATAGAATTTTGATTTTGAATTTGTAACTCGGCTGAGGTTTTCAAATTGTCCAAAAAAAAAAAAAGGACATATGAGGTTTTGAATTGAGAGCATTATAATCGTTTCTCTTACTCTCTCGTTCTTTTTACTTTTCCGTGCACTCCTCTCTCTCTCGTTTCTCGCTCCCGTCCCCATCGCTAATCCGCTCCCTCCAGCGTGAGTTGGTTTGATGTTCTTGTTTTTAAATGTCTCCCTCCTCGCTTCCTTGTGTTGAAACTGGATCCTCCCTGTTTTTCCCGAGCTGGATAATGCGGCCGCTTCATGCCGCCACTTTCTGCAAACACCTTCATCCTGCGTGAGCGGTGTTTCTGGAAGCGTTGGGTAATTAACACTGGTGGACGATGGCCGCAGAAGAAAGCAGCCCAGTCGGCTCTGCATGCGAGATGCGAGGCCTCCGAGTGGAAGCGGCTGCATAATGTTTAATAATATTTATCTGAGCCCGGCTCAGGTGCGCCTCACAGAAGGGAAAGAGGGGATGAATGTTCTCCCTCGTTTGCCCTCCAGCCAGAGCATTCAGGGCCGACCGTGTTTGCTTTGGTCCCGCTGGCTCCTCCGTGGAGTCTGATTTTCACTAAAACTGAGAGGCATTACAGTGAGAATAAATTGGGAATGCAGTGAGAATACATTGAGAGTTCAGTAAGAATATGTTTAGACTGATGTGAGTATACAGTGGGAATGCAGTGATATTGAGATTACAGTGAGAATACAGTGAGGATACATTGAGATGAGACTAGAGTGAGTATGCAGTGAGAATACATTTATGATTGCAGTAAAAGTGCAGTGAGAAGACATTAAGAATACAGTGGCAATATATTGAGAGTGCATATACAGTGAGGTAAAAGTGAGGATGCAGTGAATATACAGTGAAGTTACATTGAAAATAAAGTGAGAGTATATTGAGAATACAATGAGATTACATTGAGAATACAGTGAGATTACAGCAAGAATACATTGAGATTACAGTGGGAAGACGTAGAGATTACAGTGAGAATGCAGAGAGGCTGCATCAAGGATGCGTTGGTGATAAATTGAGAAAAAAGTGAGAATACAGTGAGACTAGGGTGAGAATACAGTGAGACTAGGGTGAGAATACAGTGAGTTTGCAATGAGAATACATTGAGAATATAGTGAATTGTGGAGATCCAGGTCACTGATTCATAGATCAAAGAAAATGATGATGATTGCCATCACTAAGGTATTACAGTGAGATGACACTGAGAACACAGTGAGAATGCAGTGAGAATACAGTGAGAATACAGTGAGAACGCAGTGAGAATACAGTGAGAACGCAGTGAGAATACAGTGAGAACAGTGAGAACGCAGTGAGAGAACAGTGAGAACACAGTAGAACGCAGTGAGAATACAGTGAGAACGCTGTGAGAGCGCAGTGAGAATGCACTGAGAACACTGAGAACACAGAACGCAGTGAGAACACAGTGAGAACGCACTGAGAACACAGTTAGAACGCAGTGAGAACACAGTGAGAATACAGTGTGGTTGCAGTAAGGGAATTTTTCCCCAATATTTTAATCTCAGTGAATAAACAGTAATTATTTATTAATATTTGCAAAAAATACCATAGGTTCCCTGTAGAGAACATTCTTTTCCTTTTTTTTTTTTTTTTTTTTTTTTTTTTTTGAAGAGAACCAGCTGTGTATAATTTGATGGGGAATATAAAATGTAAATTTATAAAATGTAAATATCTAAACTGCTCCACAGAGCACTTACACTCCGGGCTGCTGTGCTAAAACATCTTTTCATTTGGATGCTTTTGTAACCCTGTATGCCTCGGGTGAGCCCTGTCCCAAATCTCACATTCACTGTGCCCCAGGAGCAGTGATGGGGACGGTACCTCAAGGGTAATTCTGGGTAACCTACTGTTCTGGGAATCAAACCCACAACCCTAAACACTAGAACTGCCCCTGTCATAATAACACCACATAATACACTCACTCACTCACTCGTTTTTAGAGCTGCTTGTCCCGATTAGGGTGGGGAGCAGTGGGCAGCCATAACCAGTGCCCGGGGAGCAGCGATGGTGTCGGTGCTCAAAGATACCTAGAGATAACTTACTGATCCGACTGGTACGGCCCTCTGAATTTGGGGCCTAATCCCTAAACAGTAGGCTACGGCTGCCCTGTGTCTCAGTGAAATGTAGAAGTTCACCGTGAGATCAGATGTTTACACCCCTGCTGTTAAGGGAAAGTGCTCTGGGGAACAGGACAGAGGAAGTGGACACTTGGTCCAGTATTGACCCTGCGAGCCGTCCTTTTAAGCCTGACCCTGTCTCATAGTCCCTCCATCTTTATTTACTCAGAGCTTCATCAACAGTGCCAGCAGCTCCAGAATAAACATCCCTGCTCTTGAAGAACATGTGGAGATTTCCTCAGCCTGATGGGCGGCTATTAGCAGAGTGTGTGTCTTGGCTCGTGTGTGTGTGTGTGTGTGTCATTGTGGAATAAGGGTTCGTATCCTCTAAAGCACTGTGTAAGGGAGAAAGCAGAAACAGGACAGCAGCTCATGAGAGAACGCTGCAACATGTCCAGTGTGTCCTTCTGAAAATGGGATTAATGATCAGATAATCTGTCTGAAAGGACTTCGGGGACCTTTTTGCTTCAGAGCGCCCAAACCTTCCGCTCCACCATGAAGTTTTAGCCGAAAGATTCTCCAGTGTCGATTTAAAATGATGCCGTGTTAGAACGTTATGTAAGTAATTGTACAAGAGAAGCATAAAATGACATTTTCTCAGTTTTTTTAATGGAAATATTTTAGAACATTTCTATTGTGTCACAAAATACAATAAAGTATATACTTGTGGAGTGTGCAGTAAGCACTATACACTAAAGTGATAAAGTATACAGTACCAAGTACAATGTAAAGTGAATAGTGATACAGTATACAGTACATAGTAGTACAGTGTAAAGTTTAGTGATACAGTATACAGTACATAATACAGTGTAAAGTTTATAGTGATATAGTATACAGTACATAGTAGTACAGTGTAAAGTTTATAGTGATATAGTATACAGTACATAGTAGTACAGTGTAAAGTTTATAGTGATACAGTATACAGTACATAGTAGTACAGTGTAAAGTTTATAGTGATACAGTATACAGTACATAATACAGTGTAAAGTTTATAGTGATACAGTACATAGCAGTACAGTGTAAAGTTTATAGTGATACCGTATACAGTACATAATAGTACAGTGTAAAGTTTATAGCGATATAGTGGCACAACGTGCAGTATCTACTGCGTACTGGGACAGTGTGGTATGCAGTATATAGAGGTTCAGCGTGCAGTGTGCAGTGCAGACGCAGTGTAAAGTAAAGGCTATATAGCGGTAGCGTGTGCAGAATAAAGTGTGTACAGGCACGTTCTGTAGTATACAGTACATTCTAGTTCACTATGTTGACTGTTGGGCTGTGCAGGTGTAGCTTCTCACGCATGAACTTCTGTCCACCCTGCTTTTTTATTTCTGTCCGTATTTAAATGACGCGTTAATGTGTTTGAACCAGCATGTACAATGTTATTCCTGGCTACTAGCAGAATAAAAATAAGCACAGCGTTCATATTATTGGCCCTCAGCTGCCTTGTGTTTACTGTCTGCTGAGGAGGAAACGTGGAGGAGTGAGGGTCAGCACTGAAGATCTAAATAACTAAAAACAAATTCCCCTGGCCTTGAGCCAGGAGGTCAGCTTTTATACTTCAGTGTCTGATAGACGTCCAGGGAATGGAGCAGACATGGGGAAGGTGTTACGTGATCTTGCTTGTGGGCCATCTGAGCACCCTGCTCTGTGTAAACAGGGACAGAAACCACGTAAGTCCATTAGAGATTACTAAAATGGGAATTTATCTGGGAATTTAAATGTTCACTTTTTCTTCATAAGTGACTCATTATTTTACACCGGTGGAGAATGGACTCAGACCACTCCAACGTTTTGGAGATGAAGTGTTTCCATGGGATGGTGATGATGCTAAATAATGAGATCACTTTTCTTCCGTGCCTCATAACACCATGCGTGTATCCCTCCACTTAGAAGAGGTTTAGGTTTAGTCTTAGGTTTTGTGTGTGTGTGTGTGTGTGTGTGTGTGTGTGTGTGTGTGTATAGGCAGCGGTGGCCTAGTGGTTATGGAATCTGCCACAGGCTCAAAAGATTGTGCGTTCCCCTTAGCAGTAGGTTGCCCTGTGGTACCCTTGAGCAAGGTACCGTCCCCATCACCGTTCCCAGGGCACTTTCATAGCTGCCCAATGCTGCACGGTGTGTGTTTGTGCGTGGGTTAAATGCAGAAGTCTAATTTCGTTGTGGTTCACTGTGTGCTGTGCTGTGTTCTCACAATGACAAGAATAGTCACTTACACACACACATATATATATATATATATATATATATATATATATATATATATACATACACATACATACATATATATATATATATTTTTATATATATATATATATATATATATGATGTCTGGTTCCATTCACCACCACTGTAAACATATCTGAGCCAATGTTTCACTCCGAATGACTGTTTACATCTTAATTGCTTAATTATACAGAAATCTTAGCCGTGATTTTCCGATGAATATTTAAGGGGGTGTTAATTACGGAGGCGAGTCGGGGAATGATGAGGGGATGATGGAAGATAAAGAGTGGAGAAAGTTGTGTGTTTGCTGGAGCAGGACAGGCTGATGGATGGACAGTAATCGCGCTGATTATTATTATTCGTCGTCATTAATCACTACAGTGTGTGAGCGTGGTCCAGCGCTGGCAGGTGACAGATGGTTTTCCGCGTCCGTCTCCCCAGCAGGAGACGAATGTCCTACATAGCAGGAGCGGAGACGCCGTGTGGAAAAGGCAGCCCGCGCGTTTTCCTGTCCATCCTGTGTGATTGGAGCTTAAATTAGCTTTGAAAATGGAATTACTTTAAACATTTGTAGCACTTTAGCTACATAAAAGGATTTATCTTCGGGAAGGGCAGCTTTAGAAGCGCTTTGTTCTTCGCTTTGATCTGCAGGAGAGAAAAAATAGAAGGAGCCGGAATGGATGTTCAGGTACCGGGGTGGATAAGGCCACAAATGGCTTTGGGTTTTGCTGAGGCCGCAGCAGGGCGGAGGAGCGAAATTGAAGTTGGCTGACAGGTTACACACACTGCGACGGGGTGTGTGTGTGTGTGTGTGTGTGTGTGTGTGTGTGTGTGTGTGTTTTAGTGATACAGGAGCATCACGCTGTGACCTGCTTACTGACTCCCAGCACGGAGCACAAACTGGCACACCGTACACACCATCAGACATCATCAGCACACACACTCTCTCTCTCTCCCTGTCTCTCTTTCTCTCCCCTAACTTTTTTTCTCATTCCTCTCTTACTCTCGCTCTGTTTTTCTTTCATTCTGTCTTTCTCTCTTTCTCCCTCTCTCTCAAATGCTCCATCTTTTTTCAGTTCTTCATTATATTTCTTGTCCTCCCCCTCTCCGTTTTTATCTTTCTCCTCTTTTATTCCTCTCTCTCTCTCTCCCCTATTTCCCTCTCTCGATCTATCACTTTTTTTCTTCCTCCCTCTCCGTCTCTCTCTCTTTCTCTCTCTCTTTCTTTATCTGCGCATCCATATACCCAGTAGTAAACACAGCCTTCTCCGCTCTGTCTCTTTCTTGTCTCACAGCTGTTTCCATAGCAACCATTTGCTTTGTCCTGAAGCTTCTGGTCCTTGCACAGGTGAGCTCGTGTTCGTCTCGTTTTGCTCCGCACGCCCGACCAGGAGTAAACGAGTTAATTGGTTAATGAGGTGAACGAGGTGGTTTCAGTGGGACGGAGCAAACAGACGAGTGTAGTTTGGCACTGGAGGCTTTTAGGCCGACACCCTGCTGCTGGATCCTCTCTAGAACCGCTGTGCAATTCGACAACCTGCAGAACACACACACACACTCACACACACACACAGTGCCGTGAGCCGCTGTTTTGGCCGTGCTGAGATGAAAGAGCTGGTGTGTGTGTGTGTGTGTTTTTTCATCCGAGCTGCCTGTGAGTGGAAGCGCTGAGAGTTCCTGTGGAAACTTGGAAAGTGTGGATTGTTTTTGCTCTCTTTCTCTTTTTTTCTTCCTTTATTTCTCCTCCTTCGGTTCAGTTGCGGTTCAGTGTGCTGGGAGCTGTCCATGTCATTCCAGTACTGGTCCAGGTGACCCAGTATGCTCCCAGCGTTCTGTTTTGCTCCCTTCTGGGATACATGTGTGTGGGCTTGTGTGTGTGTGTGTGTGTGTGTGTGTGTGTGTGTGTGTGTGTCAAAGGCTCCAACTTAAACCACAGCTTTACATTCTGGGGCTTGGAAGGGCTGCAGTTTTCCGTTAGTGTGGTTATTCCACTTGTTCGAGCTCTAATTCTTCTTACGTTTTTGCTCCAAAGCATCGGAGCGGCTTGGCCGTCAGCGTGTTGTGTACGTCTGTCTGTCTGTCACTCGCTGGAACAGGAAACGCGTCCCATTACATTTCCACGCAGACCTTTTATGAAATGGGTTTCCAGGATGTTGCAGAGGTGAGACGGGGACAGCGGTGTGTGCGTCTTCTTCTCTAGTGTGTAAGAGATACTCCATCTGAATGCAGTGCTTTATTCTCCTGATAGATAACTAATGGCACCCTCACCCCTTGGCTGCAGGACAGTTCACCTGAGGACACCTATCGGAGCACAGCTACTCGGTTTTTAGCGTACGAATACTTCAAAGGAAGTGAAAGTGAAGTGAAAGTGACTACCTGTCAGTGTGAACTTTTTTGCACGGCACGGCACACAGTGTACCACAAAGAAATGCAACCCCTCCTTTTCACCCTCACACGCCGCGCAGCAGGGGGCAGCTGTTTAAAGCGCCCAGGGAGCAGTGATGGGGACGGTACCTCTCAAGGGTGCCTCAGGGCAACCTACTGGTCTAGAATTCGAAGGGCTTCGAAGGGCTCCCTTTTATGACAACTGATATAAACCTGCTTATAAAGGCTTAATTATCACCAGCTTATTAAAAAGATTCACACGATCTGTGACAGGCACCAGCGAGAGTGAAAGGGAAGGTTCACAGGATGGTCGTGAGACCAGCTATGCAGCACGGGTTGGAGATGGTGGTGAAAAGACAGGAGGTGGAGGTGTCAGAGTCAAAGATGCTGAGATTTGCATCAGGAGGGACGAGGATGGACAGAATTAGGAACGAGTATGTTTGAGGGACACGTCAGGTTAGACGTTTGGAGACCAAGTCAGAGAAGCGAGACTGCGTTGGTTTGGACACGTCCAGAGGAGAGACGAGGAGTGTATCAAGAGGAGGTTTATGGACGTGGTGAGAGGGGACCTACAGGTGGTCGGTGTGAAGGAGGACGATGCAGAGGACCGGAAGACATGGAGACGGATGCTGTGGTGATGGGTGCAGGAGACGAAGAGGTCTTCTTGCAAATAAAGCAGCGTCCCAGTGTCCCAGTGGTTAGGGAATGGTTAGGGAGCAGGGTACCGGCACCATCACTGCTCCCCGTGCACTTTCAGTAGCTGCCCCCTGCTGCACGGTGTGGGTAAAATGCAGATTTTCGTGCCACCGTGTGCTGTGCTGTGTTTCACAACGACAAGAACAGTCACTTTTGCTTCACTTTCACAATAAAATCAGCGCAGACGAGCGAGACTATGAAAAGGTCAAAATTCTTCTCGGTTCAAAAGTTTTCGAACACCCTGCCGTAGATTTACAGTGAATTTAAATCAAAACAATCACCACTCAAGCTGCTTCCCAACTGATTAATCAGACCTAAAAAAAAAAAAACGGAAAATGTTGGACGCTGAGGACGAGCGTGGGAGTCGGAGTGAGCGGAGCTAGTTGTGGTTTCGTGATTCACTCTGTCCACGTCCAGTTGCGTCCGGCGACGGACATGACCCCAGTGGAGGAGAAGTAAATAAAGGGGGGATGTGAGTAATCACCAGGTTGGAAGGGAAAGTGACTATCTGAACCACAACGAAACACTTTCTCTGTATTCAACACACACCGTCCAGCAGGGGGAGCAGTGATGGGGACAGTACCTTGATCAAGGTTACTTCAGGGTAAACAAAAAAAACCACAAAATGCCAAAAAAGTAAAAAAGAGACTCCAGTCATGTTGTAAAGATCATTCAAATGACTGTAAAATATTTGGTGTGGAATGAAAGATTAGAACGTTTTACACAAGTCCTGTTCTAGATATCTGGGAGGACGCACCGGCTGGGCGTTGAGCTCTGCACTGTGAGGTTTGGTGGACAGGAGCGGATGTCCTGATAGAGGGAAGTTTGCTGAGTGAGAGTCCAGTGAGTTCTGAAAGCCGGGAACTGAGACCCGTCGGAGGGGATTTGTTCTTCCTGCTCATCTCGTGGAACAGACTGGATCAGCTGATAAAACCTCAAATCCTGTTTGTGGACTCAGTGCTGGTGGGACGTTGTGTCTCCATGTATGGAGTGATTGTTCCTCACCGTGCGCCGGTCCTGAGGATCCAAACGAGGAGGGAGGATCTCCGTCTTCATTTTAGTGCCTGTTCAGGACAACTGTGTTCAGACACCTTCAGCTATTTCTTATCTCTCTGTCTGTCTGTCTGTTTGTATGTCTGTCTATCTCTCTGTCTATCTGTCTGTCTGTCTATCTATCTATCTATCTATCTATCATTCCTCCTGTCTGTCTGTCTGCCTGCCTGTCTGTCTGTCTGTCTGTGTGTGTGTGTCTATCTATCTCTCTGTCTGTCTGTCTGTCTGTCTGTCTGTCTATCTATCATTCCTCCTTTATGTCTGTCTGTCAGTATGTCTATCTGTCTGTCTGTCTATCTATCTATCTATCATTCCTCCTTTCTGTCTGTCTGTCAGTATGTCAGTCTGTCTGTCTGTCTGTTTGTGTCTATCCCTCTGTCTGTCTGTCTATCTATCTATCATTCCTCCTGTCTGTCTGTCTGCCTGTCTGTCTGTCTGTCTGTCTGTGTGTGTGTGTGTCTATCTATCTCTCTGTCTGTCTGTCTGTCTGCCTATCTATCTATCTATCTATCTATCATTCCTCCTTTCTTTCTGTCTGTCTGTATGTCTGTCTGTCTGTCTATCATTCCTCCTGTCTGTCTGTCTGCCTGTCTGTCTGTCTGTCTGTGTGTGTGTGTCTATCCATCTCTCTGTCTGTCTGTCTGTCTGTCTCCCTATCTATCTATCTATCTATCTATCATTCCTCCTTTCTTTCTATCTATCTGTCTGCCTGTCTGTCTATCTCTCTGTCTATCTGTCTGTCTGTTTGTCTGTATGTCTATCTATCATTCCTCCTTTCTTTTTATCTATCTGCCCGTATGTCTATCCATCTGTCCATCCATCTATCTCCTTGTTCGTCCGTCAGTCCATCCATCTAGCCATCCATCCTCTAACCAAATCTGTGTGTGTGTGTGTGTGTGTGTGTGTGTGTGTGTGTGTGTGTGTGTGTGTGTGTCTCTGTGTGTCTGTGTGTCTCTAGGCAACTCCAGCAACAGCAGCAGGCCGAACTGGAGGTGCATCAGAGGGACGGACTGACAGCCTATGATCTTTCACAGGTGTGTTTTTATGCGTCTGCGCTCGGGACCGGTTGTGTTTAATTGTCTGATTTCTCTTTAAAGTCAGTGTGTTTGAGTAGCTGATACTGGACGTCTGAGAAGGTTTCAGGAGTAAAACCCACAGCAGGAAGACACGCGTTCCTCCATGGATCGTCAGTGTGAAAGTGAAAGTGCACCTCATTTGTTATCAGCGTTATTGTAGAACTCGAGCTTCCGCTGGTGCAGGGGAGGGTGTGTGAGGTGAAACCTTCAGGGAATCTGATCCAGAAGAATTCGAACAGTTTTCTGCAAAGAAATCTGACGCAGATGTATAAAACAGGCAAAAAGTATTGCAAATTCTTGCAAGTGCATCATGAAACTACAACGATGGAATCAAAATCCAAGCGACTGAAAGATAAAACCTTGCCCTGCTGTCTGCTACGGTACCTGCTGGTCCTAGTGCACAGTCTACAGTCATGAAGAATGAAATAATAATAAAGGATATGAAAGAGTGAGCTAATACAGGCAGTTTCGGTTCATCCACCCACACTCTTGAGTTTTTGCGTGTTCAGAGGATCCCACTAAAGTTGCGTAACCAGCACCCGCTCTGGAGGATGCAGTCTAATGTGAAACACACCCTCAGGCTGTAGCCTCAGCTCACTCTCCATGCACTGGAATTAGGCCATAGCTGTGCCGTGAAGTCAGGCATAGCTGTGTGTGCTGGTAATCTGTTCTCATGTGGAACGTAGCCTCCGGCATCAGTCCCCTCCGTCTCTCTCACTTTTTTCTCGCACCGAGTCTCGCTGGAGATTCATAATTACCCCATTGCTGGGAAATTTAGGGCTGCGGGTTTATTAGTAAGGAACGCAGACTAAGTGGTCAAAATGTTACTACCGAAGGAGAGGTCCACCTGATTTTCAGAATTTTCCGTATCGTTGAGGAAGACGTCCAGAGTGGCTTTAAAAATGAAGTGAAAGTGAAAGTGAGCATTTAACCCATCCCAACACACTGGTAGTGAACAGCGGTGGCCTAGCGGTTAGGGAGTCGGCCACAGGATCAGAAGATGTTCAAACCCCTTACCAGTAGGTTGCCATGAGGTACCCTTGAGCAAGGTACCGTCCCTGTCACTGCTCCTCGGGCAGCTTTCATAGCTGCCCCCAGCTGCACGGTGTTTGTGTGCAGAGGTTCAATTTCGTTCACTCTGTGCTGTGACCTCGCAATGACGAGAATGGTCACTTTCACTTTCATTTCACTTTCACACACACCAGGAGCAGTGATGAGGACAGTACCTTATATCAGGGTACCCAAGGGTAACCTTCTGGTCCATGAAAGTGAAAGTCAAAGTGAAAGTGACAACCCTGCAGCAGGGGGCAGCTATTGAAAGTGCCCGGGGAGCTGTGACAGGGACTGTACCTTGCTCAAGGGTACCTCAGGGCAACCTGCTGGTGAGGGAATCTTCCAATCCGGGGCAACTCCTGAACTACTAGGCCACCGCTGCCCTGCATGACCACAACTTTCAGATCACCGGGCCACTTACCCTTGCAAGATATCGTCCCCATCACTGCTCCCCAGGGGCTGGATGTATGGCTGTACGCTCTATGATGGGTGAAATGCAGAGAAAGAAATCACTTCCACTTTCACTGACTCATCTAATAACTTTCAGTGAGGGACCATCTAAAACCTTCTCAGAAGTCTGGTTCCATCCACTGGGACCAGTTCTGCGCAGGAGGAAAAAACTAATGGCGGAAATTCAAATGTATATAAACGTGTAGAAATCCAGAGTAGGGACCGTCTAAAGTGTTCAGTGCTGGTCAACACATTTTGCAATATACCCAACTTTAAGATGGTCCAGCCTACGGATGAAGCCCCGACTCTGTTGCCTAGCAACCTCGACAGACTATTAACGGAAAAAACCTAGAGCTACAAACTCCAACTCAACTGAAAAATGGCGAACGGTTAGCGTGATACTTTTTGGAAATATTTTTAACTGATCTTGGGATACGGTAGGCCACAAAGGATGCACTCGCTGGGTCCTCTGTTTCCATGGAAACAACGGCTGCACTTTGTGATGCGGTTGGCCTTCGAACGCGGCCTTCGCTCCAGAATTGGGACACGCGTACGGGACGCAGGGCAGGGCTGATGTTGGTCTTTGTCCTGTGTTTGTGACAGCAGGTGCCGGTGGGCGCTGTGCCAGCCGGCGTCCACGAGGCCAGCAAGAACATCGACAAGACGGAGACGCTCTTCTCTCAGGAGAGAGACCCTCGCTTCAGCGACATGTACACGGGCATCTCCGGCTGTACGTAACACTCACACCGTCCGACACCCCCATACACCCGTCCCGGTGCAGAGAGAGGGACCGGACACCCCTTCGTTTCTCAAACCTGGAAAGGTTGCTGGTGCACAGAGAAAATCATGTGACCATATAATCATTTTACTCTGATTATATTATGAAATATTTTATTTTTTGATTATATTATTATACGAGAGAGAGCATGCAATATAGAACATATAGATACTTTAAAATATTACGATGCTCTAAATGTTTTAAAATATCTAAATATGGGCCATTTATTGCAATTTAAATGCAATTGAAATATTAACCACCAATCAGAAGCTGTCAGCCTCGGTTATTGTGCTTTTAATGAAGAGTTTAATTAAAATTGCAGCACTTCCCATTTGAAAGTTGCAGTTTTGACATCAAAAAGATTAAGATTTAAGATTCTTGTAAACTTTAATCATGAAAAACAAATTTTGGATTTAGTTTAATTACAGAAAGCCTGTAAACAACAACAGGCAGTCTTCAGTAATGAATTAAACTGCGGAGTTATAAGCGGCGGATTGGTGTCGGCTCATGATTTTATTTATTCGTTCGAGCCGGTTGTTTCATTTTGTTTTTGTTTTTTTATTCATGAATAGTTTTTATGCTAAACGAGGTTCTCATCGCTGTGTTTGCTGTTCGCCTCAAAGTGATCCTGATTGTGTGAAACCATAAGAGTGATTTGATCTGGTCGTATCGTCCGCCCTTGTGTGCTTTATTAAAAATGATCCCCAGTTTGTACTTCAGCAGACACGGAAGATGCTTTCTGGGAGATCTGGCAACCTCCTCACGTCCCCTGGGCCCAGTAAAATATCTCTGATGATCCTCTCGCTGTCGCTGAGCCACGAGACCAGGCCTCGTCAAACTGACTTTAGAAATGTTTCAAACAAGGAGCTCTGAGCTCATTTTAGCAAACAGGAGGAGCAGGGTGGCCCGGCAACCAATTCACAAAGAGAAAAGCTCAACTGAGGGGTAGTAATAATAATAATAATAATAATAATAATTTTAAAAATAATAATAATAATAATAATAATTGTAAAAATAATAATAATAGTAGTAGTAGTAGTATTAACAACAAAAAACAACAATAATATTAATATTATTATTATTGATAATAATAATATCATTGTTATTATTATTGACAACAACAACAAAACATCAATAACATTATTATTATTGTTGTTGTTGTTGTTGATAACAATATTATTGTTATTATTATTGGCAACAACAATAATTATTATTTAATTGTAATAATAATAATAATTAATAATTGAAACATATAGAATACAGAAATGTGTATTAATCCTGGGATGTAAAGAAGAGGCTTAAGGAATCATTTAAAATATATAATTATAAAAAAATAATAATAATAACAAAACACCATTAGGAACAATAATAACATCAATAATAGTAATAAAATAAAATTCACCCAAAGGAAAACTGAATGGAGGGATGTACAGAAGATGTTTAAGGAATAGTTTTAAAAAATAGAATAATACTAATATTAATAATGTATAAAAATGTTTATATAATCTAAAATAATGGAAGTGGCAAAACTACAGGCGCTCTGAACATGTCCTGGCTGTTCGACGGGCCGGGAGGACTGTGTAAATTGGATTTTTACCAAATCATCGCGTTTGAATCTTCCCCGGTGTGTGTTTCTTCAGCTGCGATTTCATTCTCACCCCTAACATGGAGAACTCAATCTCCGCCGTCACTGATAAACACCAGTCCGTCTCCAACAAAAGCCTCTGTGCTCTTATTACTTCCCCTTTAAAATGAGCCCAGCTTTATCTTCGATCCCCGCCGTCTGTCCCAGCGCCACCCTGCGCTCTCGGCGCTTTATGATGTTCCTGGGCTGCTGATACAGATGTGCTCAGATTGTGCTGTTCGTGATTCATTTGCTTCCTCTGAGCCCTGATCCGTGTTCTTCTCCCCGGAGACGATAAGCCAGTGTTTAAGTTGTAAGTTGTATGTGGTTATGGGTTCATATCTTCACTGTGTGTGTGTGTGTGTGTGTGTGTGTGTGTGTGTGTGTGTGTGTGTGTGTGTGTGTGTGTGTGTAGCTGATAAGAAGATGATGGTGCCCTCATCCACTGCTGGAGGTCAGCAGTTGTATTCCCAAGGCAGTCCTTTCCAGCCTGGCCATTCAGGCAAGAGTTTCAGGTGGGTATGTAGTTTATATGTGTGTGTGTGTGTGTGTGTGTGTGTGTGTGTGTGTGTGTGTGTGTGTGTGTGAAATTATCCTGTTTTTTTGTGATGATACAGAACCACATTCTGTTCAGCAGGACTTTAAATAGAAATATGTGTATATAATACAAAGAGAGAGGATAGACAGACAGACATAGATAGACAGACAGACAGACAGATAGATAGATAGACAAACAGATAGATAGATAGACAGACAGACAGATAGATAGATAGATAGACAGACATAGATAGATAGATAGACAGATGTAAACATGGACATGTTATTACATTTAGACAGTCAGCTGTAATAAATGTATCATATGAACATATGATTTCCATAGCAACAAGGTGGGTCATGTGACCACCCAAACATTGCACAGGAGAGTATGGAACATTTCAACCTATGTATTAACGTATGTATGACACTTCAGCCTTTTGTGTGTGTGTGTGTGTGTGTGTGTGTGTGTGTGTGTGTGTGTGTGTGTGTGTGTGCGTGCTTACCTGCCTCCTCTAACACTTTCCAGGCTGAATTCTTTGTGCTTGTTTGTTCTTCCTCCACACGTAAAGGCGAGGATGTTACGTTTTATTATTCCTCCACATTCCGTTCACTGCATACAGATCCTGTTGTTTATCCCGGCTTTAAACGGAGCAGCCGATGAATTCCTTGGGACCGGGGCCCAAAGAGAAGCAGATGCTCGGTGCAGAATAAATTGACCCCTGTAGAGATCATACATACCCTAAACAAGGACCGCACCCGGGGATTTCACAGGGGATTTCACCGCGATGCCTCTGTCTAAACACACGCTGTAATGAATGGATTTGTGCGTTGTGTTACTGTACGCAGCTTCAGCTCATGATCCGCACAGCCCTCCACACCGTTTAGGCTTTTTCTAGATTTATCTTTCGTGTTTATGTTAAACAGGTTCTTAAACAAAGTCCGATGCACCCAGATTTCTATGACATACCTAGACTGGTAGACCAAGACGTGTGTGCAGGCTCTTCATTTCTTCACGTTTCCACAGAGTCAGGGTCCTGTCCCGGAGCCCATAGTGAAAGTGAAAGTGAAAGTGATAGTTCTTGTCATTGTGAGTACACAGCACAACGCACTGTGAACCACAACGAAATTACACCTCTGCATTTAAACCCACACACAAACACGTGTAGCAGGTAGCTACTGAAAGTGCCCGGGGAGCAGTGACAGGGATGGTACCTTGTTCAAGGGTACCTCAGGGCAACCTACTAGCCTGGGATTCAAACCCATGATCTTCTGATCCTGGGGCCTTGTCCTTTACCACTAGGCCATCGCTGCCCCTAGGCCGAGAGTAACCCTGGACAGGTCACCAGGGTAACACCTAGGGGTCATGTTGGCATCTCCATTCCACCGGACATGCATATCTTTGGGCAGTTGAGATCCTAGAAAACCAAGAGGAGAACATGCACATACAGAAAGAACCCAGAACCTTCTCACTGTAACGGTAACGCCAGCTCCAAGAGAAACTCGGCAATAATAAGAAATCTAAATCAGAATGTGTGAATGTGTGTTTCCAGCTCTTCAGTGATCCACGTTCCTGGGGTGAATGATATCCAGTCATCGGCCGGGACGGCAGGTCAGAACCTGGCCCAGATCTCCAGACAGCTCAACCCAGGCCAGGTGTCTTGGACAGGAAGCCGGCCTCCTTTCTCCGGCCAGGTGAGAAGAAGAAACATTCAGATGTGGTGCCCTCATTTCTTCATATTTTGCTGCCAGACTTTCTTGTATTGTTAATGTGTTGTTGAGGAACGGTTCTCCAGATCTTCCTGAAGGACAGTGTTGTTGTCTCTCATGTTCAGTCCAGTCTCTGTACCTGAGCAGTTCTCCAGATCTTCCTGAAGGACAGTGTTGTTGTCTCTCATGTTCAGTCCAGTCTCTGTACCTGAGCAGTTTGATAGTTCTGTGTTGGTTAATCCACACAGTGATCTACGTCTGAACCTTCAAGCAGAACAAAGTGTCTAACTTAAGACATGAAGCAGTGAAGAACCAGGTGCAGATGATTCCAGATGATCAGGACGGTGATTGGAACCCCTTTATGTAGAACCTTGTATCAATAGACACTTTGCAGCCTCTCCTAAAACTTTTATTCCCGCCCTTTCATTTAACCCTCTCGAAACCAAAGAAAACCGTTCAGAGGCAGAAAATAGTATTTTTGCACCAGAATAGGAAGAAATGAAGACTTTAGCACCGTACGGTTCCTAGAGATGCTCCATGGGAAGCTGATAAAATGGTCAGGGCAGGGTTTCCATTAAAGTGGCCACTCAGTTATCTGTGGTTGCTCTCAAATTAACTAAAATGAGTTACTAATATTTACACCAGCATTGTAATGCAGTGATGTTGGAGCTCTGCAGACCCTGCAGGGCTTCCACACACACACACACACACACACACACACACACACACACACACTGCCTCCGTTAGTCTAATCAGTGTGTGACGGAGCACTGTTTTAATTGCCCTGCATGCCTGCAGTATTGGATCCAGATGCGTGTGGGCAGAGGACATCTGATTGGACCATTTGAGAGGGTTGCTGGGACTACAGGGAAGCTCACGTGTGGCAGTTTAAGCACTTTTCCCGTGTGTGTGTGTGTGTGTGTGTGTGTGTGTGTGTGATTTGAAGGGACTCAGCTGTGGAAGGGACTTAAGGATACTGTTTCACATGTTGCTCCTTATGTTACGTAAAGGGACGTCCTGGCGTCTTTGGTCCCCCGTTAGTCACGCAGACTTCATCTGATCTGCTGTTTTCGTTTCGTTCATCTTTAGTCGGCAGCACCAGAACCTCGCGCAAGAACATCTTAACTCCTCTTGACCATTCAGCTGCTCCCATCCGTGTCCATGTCCCCCTGTCCTCTGCATCTTTCTCGTTCGCACCCATCCCCTGCGTGTCCTCTCCCACCACGTCCACTCCTCGCCTCTCCTCTGGACATGTCCAAAACCCACAGTCTCGCTTCTCTGACTCTGTCTCCAAACTGTCCAATATGCGCTTGTCCATCTAATATATTCCTTCCTAATCCTGTCCATCCTCGAAATCTCGAAAACGCAGCTTCTTTTTAACTCCTCCGTCTTTTCATCTCTGTCTCCAATCCATATAACATAGCTGGTCTCACTACTGACCTGTAAACCTTCCCTTTCACTCTCGCTGGTCCCTGTCCGTCACAGATCACTCCTTCCAATCTTCTCCACCCATTCCAACCTGCCTGCACTCTCTTCTTCACCTCTCTTCCACACTGGCCGTTACTCTGAACTGCTGACCAAAAGTATTTAAACTCCTCCACCTTCAGCTCCTCTACTCCCTCCATCCTCACCATTAGCAGATGCTCTTGTTCAGAAATGCACGTGACCATCTTAAAGTGAGTCGAGTCAGAGTCGTCCCTGAAGAACCGGTAAAGGTTGATGTTTATTGAGATGTTCTTCTCTGCTGTGTGTTGATCCACAGCAGCAGCTCCCAGCCCAGTCCAGCAAAGCCCAGTCGTCTCCTTTCGGCATCGGATCCAGCCACAGTTACCAGGCTGACCCGTCCTCATACAGCCCGCTGTCCAGCCCAGCCACGTCCTCTCCCAGCGGGAACGCCTACTCCAACCTGACCAATCGCAGCACTGCTTTCGGTAAGACTCCGCCTCCATCTGATTTAATATTCTCGTTCTTGTTCCATGTCTGCGATCATGATCACGGGGGTCTAAACAATACTTTTGATTTTATTTTTGTCAGTAATATTCAGGGGCATTTGAGATCATACCAACTTTTAGATCCAATATTATTATATAAAATATAAAACAATATATATATTAATGTTGAATATTTATGATTAATTTTAGGAGAATTCCTTGATATTGATTTTTATTTAAGCCATATTCTGGATTTTAATATTAAAACAATATTCTGCCAATAAATGTTTTTGGAATTCTCTGTATTAATTTTATTGAAACCTTGGATATTAATTTTCTAAGTTAATATTCATTGTATTTTGAATTTTATATTGAATTTTTTTATTGAATTACAATTTAGAGAAACACCATCCCTGATGTTAATATTTATTAGCATCTCTTTCGGAATATTTTCTTCAACTAGATTCTTTATATTAATTTGACTAGAAATGAATCTTAGAAGAAGATTTTTCATGTTAACTGGAAAATAATTCAGATTATTTCTTTTAAAAGAATCATATTCTGGTTGTTAATCTACGAATCTTATTTTTACACACTTTTTTTTTTATTCACATTTTTTATCACCTATTTCAAAGTTTATTAATGACATGGCACCTGCACAGTTAATACATTTTAGTCCTTTTTATATTGTTATATCAATATTTTATTTTAGTATAATACTATGATAATAGTAATTATCGTATCATAATAATAATATGATAAAGTATAACAACAATATAATGGTTATTTTTATATATTTTAGATTATTTTATTGTTTTATCAAATTGATATAAATCTGAATATGAAAAATACAAAAAAATAATATCTTTTAAATAATGTGAATGACATAAATCACCACCATCACACCCCACACCGCACACCACCCCCTCCAGATCTTCAGGCCCGTTAGTGGACGTTTATGGAGTCGAACAGCATCTGAAACCACGTAATCCAGTCTATTAAAATGGAAACCTCCACACACTCTGGGGAAAGTTTATATCTCACACACCAGACCTGTTTGGGCTGCGAGCGTTTGGAAAAAGGGGAAGATAAAGTGTGTAAATTAGATTTTGTGCCGAATATTGCTGTAACTTGGGGACGGGTTGGGTGTGCGGTCCCTCGCCTGGTTAATGTGAGGTAAGCAGGTGTGCGTCTCACGTGTGGAGAAGGGGATTAAGGACGAAGACGCTGCTGGGAGACGAGTCCGCTCAGGTGTCTCTCAGCGCTCATCAAACTGTCTGTCACACACACCCTGATTTATGGGCCGCCGCCGTGAACGCACACTTTCCGCATCACCTGAACGAAGTGTGAAATGGATATTCAGGCTGTGCCATAAACTCCACAGATTCGAACCATTCGTTCCAAAAAAAAGGGCCGTCTTGGTTTTCACGACCGTTCGGTTCCATTTATCTTTAATGTGTGAGTGGCTGTGTTGGAAAGGGGCCTTGAAACAGTATTTTGGCCAAAAAAATAAGGACAAACCTCATTTTAATGCAAACGATCAATTGTTTTAGATTGAGCCAGTATCGGTTCAGCTGATGTGATGCTTTGATGTGATATATATATATATTTTTTACAATAATTACAATAGAGCATTTTTATTTTTTACATTTTCCCCAATTTAGTCCCACCCATTAGCTAGAAATCCAGCATCACACAAAACCAGTAACACTGGGAGGACGAGGGACACTGTTTACGTGCTGAATGTAGCTTATTCGAGGAAAAATGGTGAAGCAGTTTTAATGTGGTGATTACATTTTTTGCCAATATGCAAATGAGAGATGAATTGGGATTAATTCTACAAATTATTGTTCAGTCCTTAAAATAGCTCACTAGCTAAGCCTGCTTGATATGCCTATAATATGTTTTGTGGCAGAGAAATGTAGATAGAGTTCAATGGTTCAAAAC